>BLSH010536200.1:328769-346076 GCA_018402905.1 Glandirana rugosa | reverse complement strand
AGCCTACCCCTTAGCCTACGCCTCTTTTGACGTAGGTTAAGCGTAATCACACTTGGGTCGGATTTCGTGCATTTCGAACTATTTTTAACCGGTCACTTTATTGTCAAACAACCTTATCAAACACACGAGAAAAAAATAAAGGCTTGGTGAGACGTAGTAAAATTTTTCAGTTTCACGTGTACACGAGGTTATGGAGAGGACTTTATCTTTTGTCCGTTGTGTTATACTTGTACAACTTACTTCGTTTTTTTACGTTATTTATTTGTTTTTCCGTCGTTTCCTCTTTTCATTAAAATTACCAGAACCCCGGACCCGAACCCGGACTTTTTTTGAAAAGTCCGGGTCCGGGTCCCGGACACCCCAAAGTTCGATACGGACCCGAACTTTACAGTCCAGGTTCGCTCAACTCTAGTTACTGGGCCTCTCCTTTGCTGCCTTTTTGTTTATTTATTGCATTTTTTTGCTTCATTCAACATGTTCATATTGTGTTGCCTGTTTTCTATTTCAGGAGAGGTATTGGAGCACATGTGCACTTTGACTTTTTAAAATGATGCAGAGTGGTTCGGAAATAAAAAAAGAGCACACAAACTATTCCAACAAACTGTTATTTCACTGGCCAATTTTTATCAAGCTTTACGTGCTTTAGGCTGGGTTCACACTAATGCGAATTGGATGCAGTTTTCTCCGCATCCGATTCCCCATCCGATTCCCATGACAGGAAAGTGTGACCGGCTCTCAGTGGATCCTCGTCCGAATTGCAGATGGGCCCTGTGCATCTTCTGGTCTGTTTCAGGTGCGAATTCAGGCTGAAATTCAGACCTGAAATGGTGAACAGTAATGCACCGGACCTAGGATTGCCACATCCTCCCTTTATTCCAGGAAACACATGAATTGCACAGGCTCTGAGGCTAATTTATTACAGATGAAGGCACCAAGTGAATTTAATCAGCCACAGAACCTGTTTAATTCATATGTGACTATATATTAAAGGGATGATGTGGCAACCCCGCTGGGACACGCAGCCGCAGCTAGTGTGAACCCAGCCTTACACTAGGTTCACACTGACAGAAGGAATGAAATTGTGCAAGTTCAGTTGAACTCGCACTTTCATTCCTGCATGTCAGTCCCGACTTCAGGGGTGATTTCAGAGACATCTGTGTGGGTTTCTGCACAGATGTTTATTGAAATTGCACCCCAAAGTCGGCAAAAGAAGTACAGAAACTACTTTTGAGAATCGGTGCAGCGCCACAAATGCGGCGTTGCACCAATTCAGACGGTATCAAATGATATGTCAAATCGCATGCGAAATCGCTGCAATGTAAACCAGGGTTTAGGGCCTGTGTTGATAGGCTTTGGATTTGTGTCTGAAATCATTCAGAATTTATTGACAGGTGCATTTGACCTGCAGTTGACCTCTTTCTGGCCTATATTTGACATACTTCAAGCAGGTTTTGCATTCTTATAGAGTTATATAGCAAAACCTACTCATAACCGGTCCTTTTCTGTCATTTTTAAGAGCCCTGGGGCTGCCGGAGCTTCAGCGGTAAAGCACTACTAGTTTAGCAGTACTTTACCCCTGTTATTGCGATGCTTTGGCGCCACTATTCGGGCGGCAGCAGGGCACTTTTTAACCCCTAAGAAGTGGTTAAAAAGGAGTTAAAAGTGTTGGCACGCTGGGCTTTCGGAGTGGTGTACAAGGGCGGTGGAAGGGCGGTGTATACATCGCTTCTGCATCACCCCAAAAATGCTGTTTGCAGGAGTTTGTTTCCTGCAAGCGTGCCGCCCCAGTGTGAAAGGACACACTGGCTTTCATTAAGAGGCGCTTTACAGGCGCTATTTTTAGCTAAATAAGACCTGTAAAGTGCCTCAGTGTGAAAGGGGTCTTAAAGTGGGGTTCCACCCAGTTAAAAGTCAGCAGCTACAAAAAGTGTAGCTGCTGACTTTTGGACCTCATACACATGGGCGTATGAAAAAAAAATAAGCAAAACGTTGGGCCCGACATCAGGGACAAATCAATGTTTTTTTAGGCATTTTGCATTGAAGTTAGTGAGCTTTTAGGCGCATTGGTGAGCGTTGGCGTCAATAGGCATTTTTAAAAAAAAAAAAACATTCCTCTTCCATTTTTTAACCTGAAAATGTTGGCGTCAAAAACGCCGGTTAACATCGGTACGGCATTAGTGAGCGTTCTGCGGCGTCGGCGTCAAAAACGCCAAAACGTTACAGCCTCGGGACGCGCTGGCTGTGGGTTTTACTTTCAGCTCACTAATGCCGACGCCACCTACAGCTCAAAAACGTTGGCTTTTTTAAGGGGCCATTGAATAACATGGAGAGCTGTAAAAAAACGCTAAAAAAAGTGGCTGTAAAAAACGCCCGTGTGTATGAGGCTTTAACAATCACACACTTGCCTGTCCCAGGCTCCAACGATGCGGTCGCCTAAGGGCTTGCTCTTCTCCCCCTCCCCACACCATCGCCGACATCACAAGTGTGGGCACCCGGCTTTGGCTTCAAAGCTGGGTGCACACTGCCTTGTGACGTGTCCCAGAAGATTGCCAACAGGGGGGCGGTGAGTGAACTTCCTTCTGGAGCCGCGGCTCTGGGAGAGGAAGTGGACCTGGGGCCCTGTGAAAACAGGGTCCTTGCCCCCCCCCCCAAAAAAAAAGATATGCCAATTGTGGCATGCCAAGGGGTCACCTTCCCTTAACTTCCCTTCCACTTTTGGGTGGAACTCCACTTTAAGAAGACCATACTAAATTTTTTAGATCTGTTGTGGCTGCCATTTAAAAAAGGCTTAGTATCGCCTGATGAAAACATGTGCTAAAACTACCTAAATTTTTAAAAATAAAATGCAAGCCAAGCTCATTATATAAGAACAACTTCCATTCTCACAACCAAATATGTGCTGCTGGAGTATTTTCTTGCTTGTCCATTTAAATTGTGCTTGTGCTCCATAAACCCACATACATCTTTAAGGCATGCCTCATGCCTGCAATTTAAAAGATTTTTGTATTTTAAATGTTGACCTCAAAGCCATATGAAAATGTCCTCTACCCCCTGTAACAGCATGTATTATTTCCAGTTTTAGCATTCTACGTGTCTCGCTTGGCAGTGCCCAGTTTCTCTTGCCTATTGTTTCACAATAGCTTGGCTATTAGCCCTAGGGCGTAACTGAATAACAAGAATTCCCCTATTGATTTCAATTCAGTACACCATCAAGTTCACATGCTTTATTGGGTAACTCCAATTTCATGGGAAAAAAATAGCAAATATAAAAAAATGTATATAGCATATACAATTGCAACACGAGTCATATTGTAATTGCATGTTATTAAAAATTACCTTTCCTTTTCAATCTGCAGCTCTGTAATTTACTGTAAAGTGCAATGCAATATGGCTACCTGGAGGTGTTCTGTACACAGAATGTATACAGAACACCCCCCCCCCCCCAGAATCATCTTGTCCTGCATCTGTGATTGGCTCACTGATTTTCCCAGAAGTCTGCCTAAGATGCAAGTCAGATTTCAGGCATCCCCTGCAACGAAAATGTCATTTTTGGTACGATGCTCCCAATAGGAAATAACATCTAAGTGCCGGTTTACGATGCAGGAACCAGCACGATTCCCGCATTGCATAGAACTCACAGGCAGTTCACACTGTCCTATGTGAACTACTGCAGATGTCAATAGAAAGTTAATGACACCCTCAGATCGGTTCACATATCGCTGTGCGAACTGTGAATTCAGACAGGAATCAGAACACCCATGCAATCCGATTCTGGTGAGGATAAAAAAAAGGGTCCTGCGCAATTTTGGTCTGAATGCAATGCAAATTCAGCCATACAATCTGTATGGCTGAATTTGCATCGCACAGACATCATATGTGATCTGCACATCAGTGCGGCGTGCATCACATGCGATGTCTGACATCGCTACAGTGTGAACCGACACTCCAGGGATGCAGACCCTGCAACTTTCCTCATTAGAGCCTTGAACTGCAGCAGCTGGTTGATAATTATGAAACCACTCCCATTAGACTCACTCAGGACATGGGCACAGAGGAACAAACAGGGATTTCTTCAGAATAACAAAAGGTAGAAATCTGCAACAATGTTTGTTAAAACCCCTGTAATGTACATAGATCACCCAGAGGGGGATGTTTTTTTTGCAACAAAAGGGGAGTTACGAGGAGTTTTGACAAGATTGCAAAAAGATACATGAACCGTACCTGTGAAATGTTGCTCATCCCTATTTGTGATTGGAGTAATAGATTATAAAGTCTCTCAGAGGTCTGGTTGATATTTACATTCTAGTCTGTTTTAGGCTCGATTCACAGCATTGTATTTTTCTTTTCAGTTTTTTCACTGCTTTTTGCTGTGCTTTTTTGCCGCAATTTGCGTTTTGCATTTTTTTATATTTAATTTTTTTTTTATAATTTTTTTTTGGTAAAATTTTGTTGCTAGGAGGATTTAAAATGCAAATTGCGGCAACATCGTGGTAAAAATGCAGTAAAAACGCACTTGCATTTTTCTTGCATGCCCATTGAAGTCTATGACATGCAAAGTGCTGCTTTTTTGCATGAGGCACAAAAAAGCATTGATGTGAACATGATCCATAGGAAACCATGTTAAAAAAAATCCCCTGCATTTCTGCAAACTGCATCAAAAAACGCACTAGTGTGAATGGAACCTAACACTTTGGGGCACATTAGACAATGATAAGCTAACAACACACAAGCACCATGAGGTTTTATAGTGGTAGCATTTAATGTTCTTTTTTTATGAAAGCAAACTTGCCATTTAAGTTCAAATATCCAAGAAAGTGAGGCAGCAATTTAAAATTCTGAAGATAACATTATTAAACTGACAAAAGTAGACATTCGTGCCTATGAGCCGCACAACCCTTGTCATTCGTTGTTTCCATTCAATTTGGTTTTTTGACTGTTGATTCTTTGGGAATGTAGAATATCATTCATCTACCAGTAGCTACAAGGCACTGTTTTACTGTAAATACTATGGGGTTGATTTACTAAAACCTGAGAGTGCAATCGGATGCAGCTCTGCATAGAAACTTGCTTCCAGTTTTTTTTTTGTTTTGTTTATTTTGTCAAAGCTTATTTGAAGAAGCTGAAGTTAGAAGCTGATTAGCAACCATACAGAGCTGCACCAGATTTTGCACTCTGCAGTTTTAGTAAATCAACCTCTATGGGTTCTTTCACACGGGTGATCGGCCCGGCAGACTCCGCTTTGCTCAGCGGGGGGATCGCTCCACTGATCCCCCACTGAGCAGACGGATGACAGGTCACTGTGCAGAGACGGACCTGTCAGAGCCCTGCGCGCCTCTATGGGGAGATCAGATGAAAACGGACCACCTGTCCTTTTTCATCTGAACCCATCTGATCCAATCCTCCAGACGGATGGAAAATAATGTCCCCATCCATCTGGATTTCACAGTCAGGATCAGAACGGATAGCAGCGGGTGTCAGCAGACATGTCACCACTGACATCTGCCGCTCCATAAGAGTGAATGGAGTGTCTGATCAGGTCCACCTGAAAAACTGACAGGCGAACCTGATTGGAAAGCCTGTGTCAAAGGGGCTTAAATTTAAGTTCACACCTATGTGTTTTTTGCCACGTTTTGCAGTTTTCAGAAATGCACAACAGTCCATTTAACATGATTTCCTATGGATGTAGTTCACATATGTGTGTTTTGGCCATTGCGTTTTTTTTGGAAAGGGTCAGAGACTTTTTTTCTCACTGCAGTTTGCATTTTGCATGCAATAGACTACAATGGAGCTGCACCAGAAACGCAAGTGTTGTTTTTTTGATGCATCATTGCCGCGATTTTGCCGCGGTTCGTGTTTTGCATTTTTAAAACTGCCTAGCAACAACCCCCCCCCAAAAAAAACCAAAAAAAAACACATAATGCAAATCACAGTAAAAAACAAGGTAAAATGCAGTAAAAAAATGAAAAAATGCAGAAAGCCGCATGTGTGTGAACCTAGACTAAGCATTTCTGCTGTATGTCTCTGCTTACCCTGCCCATTTCACCCCCATCCTGCTATTTAATTAACTTCCATGGCTTAATATACAGTTGTGCTTATTGGAAGAGGGTTTAACTGTATGTCAATCTGCACACAGGCTGGACAGGGTAATGTAAAGCACAGAACAGAAAATCTTTATCCTATGGATTAAAAATTAATTTTGGATTGATTAAAAAAAACATACATCATTTAAATTCTTGTAATATACATACTCCTTGGCTTCAGAACACTCATCATCAGAAGGGTTGGCTTCATCTTCTGATTGGTCGCTCAGAAGATCACATCGCTGTATAGATGCATTGTCAGCAAGCTCCAGTACTGGTGCAATACTGGGTCTTCTCTCTTTACTACCTTCAGATGGAAGAGAAAGCGCCGGCCCACTGGTGGGATAGCAGGTTGTTTCCTGTAGATCTATTGCCACTGTGCCTACAGACGAAATGAACTCATGATTACAAAGTATATCTGCACCCTGTGTGCTTACAACTTATCATTGTTGGAAAATGTATAGGAAATGTGCTGCTCCATAACTTCTCTTTACGTTGCTTTAACACTGAGCAGTTTTTGAAGCAATTTTTGCATTTAAAAAGTGTAAAGAAAGCTAAAGAAAAATGCATTCCTTTAAATTCTATGTATGTCTTCACACTGGTCCGTCATGCCTCCATTGTGGTGTAAGAAATCCTGCTTGCAGCATTTTTGGTGCATAATTAGTCAGTTAAAAGAAAACGAAAATGCTTCAAAAACACATAAAAATACATTGTAGGCCCCTTTCACACTGGGGCTCTTTACAGGCACTATTTAGCTAAAAATAGCACCTGTAAAGCGTCTCCCCATTAAACCCAGTGTGTCCTTTCATACTGGGGCGGCTTGGGGCGGTGCGTGTGCGGGAGGAAAATTAAACTCCTGCATGCATGATTTTTGGGGCGGTGAAGGAGCGGTGTATAAACCGCTCCTCCACCGCCCCGCCCATTGGAATGAATGGACAGTGCTCCCGAAGCAGCTGTACACCGCCCCGGGAGTTCCAAGCGCCGGCACTTTTAACCCCTGTTTAACCCCTTGTGGGGGGGTTAAAAGTGCGGTGCTGCCGCCCGAATACTGACGCCATATCGCTGCTATTACCAATTAGCGATGGTTTACCACTGACACTCGGGCGGTACAGGGCGGACAGTGTAAAAGGGGCCTAAAATGTCCCTGTATGGTGTTTTTGATGCACTTTTTGAGTCACATGTCCTGTGAAAAATGCACCGCAAGTTGCAGCGAAAACACATTTTGCATTTTTACATTTTTGCCACTGATTAGTGTAATAGTAGTCTAATCCTTCTCCATTCCAATTCTGCACATATATTGTGTAAACTTAAGGGAGCTCACCTAAACTCCATCTCACTATCACTAAAGGCCCGTACACACGATACAAAAATTGGATGTAAAATTCCATACGATGACCGATCTGTCGATTTTCGGACCGTAAGCATAGTGCTTTCGACAGCTGATCCCGATTTTTCGGACGACAAAAGCTGCATGTGCAGACTATAAAATTTTTGTCGGATGTGAGCACAACATCTGATTTTCATATAATTACTACGGTTTTTGTCTGAAAAAAATTGTAAGTGATAGACTACACATGCTCAGAAATGAAAAAAAACTATTCACCACATTGCATCACTTCTGACGTTGAATTCGGCCGTAAGAGAATTATCGTATTGTTAGTAACCTCTTCACTTTCCACATGAGACTAGCATCCAACAAAAAACGGACGTTCTGTTGTCCAAAAATCTAAGCGTGTGATAAGGCTTAAGTGAAATACAAAGTCACACTCTGATCCCGTCACTAGTAAAACGTTATTACGCTAACACAGACACATGTGGAGTCTTCATCTGCAGACTACCCCACTCTAATACATTACACCCAATGTGGGCTTATTCATAGAGAACCCTAAGCCTGCATTAGGTGAAACCTGTTAAAGTGGGATGGTCTGCAGGTAGGGACTTCTTATGTGTCTCTGCTGGCTAAATGAAGATTTCAGAGTGACGCATCAGAGCATGATCTTGTGTTCTGCTTGGTGATTGCAACTATCATTACTTATATGTGTATATGTGTATATATAATATAAATATATATACACACACACAGCATTCCCAAAATTTTGAATTCAACTCCTTGTGTAGAATTTTCAATGGACTTTCCACAGGGGTGTGTAGCAAAGCTTTACACCCCAATATCCAACACACAAGTAAAGCAGTTTTAACCAATTCAGCCCCGGAAGGATTTCCCACTTTAGGACCAGAGCACTTTTTGCAATTCGGCACTGCATCACTTTAACTGACAATTGCGCGGCCGTACGACATTGTACCCAAACTAAATTTGCGTCCTTTTTTCCCCACAAATAGAGCTTTTTTTTGGTGGGATTTGATCACCTCTGCGTCATTTCTGATCGCCGCTATAAACAAAAGAAATGAGACAATTTTGCAAAAAAAAACATATTTCTTACTTTTTGCTAAAATACAAATCCAAAAAAAAATATATATAAAAACATTTTTTCTATCGGTTTTGGACGATTTATATTCTTCCTCATATTTTTGGTAAAAAAAATCGCAATCGGCGTTTATTGATTGGTTTGCGCAAAAGTTGCAGCGTTTACGGATGATGAGAATTCATTTCTGGGGTTTTTATTTTTTTTATTTTTTACTACTAATGGCGGCGATCTGCGATTTTTAGCGGTACTGCGATATTGCGGCGGACATGTCGGACCATTTTGACACTTTTTTGGGACCATTGACAGTTATACAGCGATTAGTGCTATAAAAATGCACTGATTACTGTGTAAATGCCATTGGCAGTGAAGGGGTTAACCTGAAGGGGGCGCTCTAAGGGTTAACTGTGTTCCCTGGGCGTGTTCTAACTGTGTGTGGGCTGCCCTGGCTGGGGAAAGGGGATGATCAAGGCTTCCATATAGAGGAAGCATGTGATCATCGCCCTTCCCCCTCTATGAGAATGGAGATCCGTGTTTACTTACACGGACCTCCGTTCTCTCATTGTGGGGGGACCATAGTGGGTAGCCGGCGGCGATCGAGTCCTCCCTACCCGCTCCCTGCCCCCCCCCCGGACACAGTGAGCGTGCGAGCGCCCCTCCGGCAGCGTGCGTGCTCACAGCACTAGTTATCGCAGCCGCTGTCATATGACGGCGGTTTGTGATAACGAGCCACTCTGTCGCCGTCAGACTGCGGTCGGCGGTGAGCAAGTGGTTAAACTCAAAAGCAAATATTTATTATATTGCAGCTTACCAATTCTTAGATGTGATGGCTGTATTAGTTTCACTTTTTAGACTTTATTTCATCTATGCTCACCTATTGACCCAGTCAGAAAGTCTGTTGTGTTTTAGAAGCTCGAGCTCTCCAGCAGAATGTATCAATTTACATGGATGAGACAAGCCACTTAAAGTATTTGTTACCCCAACATTTCATATTCCTGATATGCGCCTGCTGTGCCATGTATTTGTATGAAAAAGTGTCCTGTTCTCTTTGTATTGCTTTCTTTGTGTGAAATCGCTGGTATTCCTGTCAGTCCCTCTGCTTTCCTATTAAAAACTGACCACACTAAGCAGGGAAGCTCACTGTGGTCAATTCTCTAGCTGTGCTGGAAACTCAGCCTGCTCTCCTCCAATGATCAGACTTATCTTGACCCCCCCCCCCATTCACTGGGAAGTTCAATGTCCTGCTGCTTCTCCTCCCCCCAGCTCTTATGCAGCTGAGAACAGAGGGAAGGTGATCACTTATAAAATGGAGAAAAAAGGTATTCTTAATGTTTTTTTTACACAAATGCTTTGCCTTTCATTTCTATTTCAAACCGAATGGGTTGTTTTACAAGGTGATTTTTTACAACCACTTTACGCTGGCCGGGATGAATAAAATGACCAGCTTTTATTTATTCACGCAAAACATTTATCCCAAAAGGAAAAACGCTGTTTTCTGTAACTGCTTATAAAGTCTGAGCTGGAGTTTGAATTAATTTGTGCATTTAAATCTGCTAATACATTTAACACTACCCTCCCCTCTCCAACTGACAATGCTGCTGTCTGCTGTGCCTCCTGTGCTCATTCAACCAGAGTCATGCCTCACTAATACAGGAAGTGTTACTGACCTGGTCACTAGGTGAACACAGAGGGAAAACTGATGCAGCCACCACATTCAATGGTTGGTAAGCTGCAATAAAATACATTTTTGGTTTTGGGTTTAATACTATGTTAAGTTGGTGAGCCCAGCTTGAAGGGCAAGCTCTGGTGGGGTCTTATAAATAGTGGTTTTACACAATAAAAAGTAATGTTTTATTATGCTTGGAACTGAAAATATAACAGTTTAATCATATTTTTCCTTTTTAGTCCAATAAATATAAAATATTGCTTATTAACATTATGTACAGTATTTTCAATTAGAGCTGGCAAGTAGAGCTTTAGGCTCCATTTCAATGTTTTATGGATTTTTTTAAATAAAAAAAGAAGGCTGTTGTGAATAGAACTATGTAACTTTGATTTACTACAGGTGTAGAGAATGAATAAATTCAATCAATGTTTAACCAGTTCCTGACTGGCTCGCGTACATTTACTGCGGCAGAGTGGCAGCATCCCGCAAACCGCCGTTTATATGCGATGTGGCAGGCGGGAGCGTGCCACCGGTGGCGCGTTCTCGTGCTCGCCGCACTCTGCAGAAGTGTGGCCGTGGCTCGGGCAGACTCGATCTCTGCCGGCGAGCCGCGATTGCCTGGCAGAGAAGAAAAACGGGGAACTGCTCATGTAAACACGGTAGTTCCCCACTCTGTCAGGTGGTATGTAAGAGATCTACTCATCCCTGTCACTGGGATCAGTTAGATCTCTTATGCTCCTGACATCCCAGCCCCCTCACAGTTAGAACACGCCTAAGGAACACAGTTAACCCCTAGATCTCCCCCTGCAGGTTAACCCCTTCACTGCCAATGAAATTTATACAGTAATTAGTGGATATTTAAAGTTCTGATGTCTGTATAAATGTAATTGATCCCAAAAAAGTGTCAAAAATGTCCGACATGTCCACTGCAATATCGCAGTCCTGATAAAAATCGCACATCACCGCCATTACTAGTAGAAAAAAAAATTGTAAAAACACCATAAATTAATTCTCATCGTTTGTAAACGCGGCAACTTTTGCGCAAACCAATCAATAAACGCTGATTGCGATTTTTTTTTTTTTTACCAAAAATATGATGAAGAATATAAATCGGCCAAAACCGATGAATACATTTTTTTTTTTTGGATATGTATTGTAGCAAAAAGTAACAAATATTGTTTTTTTTTGCAAAATTGTCACTCTTTTTTGTTTATAGCGGTGATCAGAAATGACGCAGAGGTGATCAAATACCACCAAAAGGAAGCTTTATTTGTGGGAAAAAAAGGACGCAAATTTTGTTTGGGTACAACGCCGCACGACCGCACAATTGTCAGTTAAGGTGACGCAGTGCCCAATCGCAAAAAGTGCTCTGGTCCTAAAGTGGGAAATCCTTCCCGGCCTTAAGTCGTTAATAAAGACTACCAATCACAAGCAAGCAAAGATTCTGTATTTTTTTTCCCTGGCACATGATTGCATATTTGAAGTGATTGTAAATGTTCAATTAAAAAAAAACTGCCAGCAGTTCAGGTTCTTGGTGTCCAGATTGCCATGCAATGCCTTCTGCTTTTTCCTACCATCATGCCGACTGGTCCTTTCTTCCCAAGTGCCTAATTTAGGTCTTACTGACCCTGTGTCCAGTGTTTGTTTTAATATTACTATATATATTTTTTTATGGGCCTGTTCAGCTGCCATTTGCTCGTACCTGATTTCCCATGTAGCAACCATTTACCTATTTTCTGACTACATAACAGCCGGCTGCCTCTATCAACCCTATGCTTGCTGACCAATTCTCTACCTGTCATCTGTACTGATCCCTCTGCACACCACACTAACCATGTTCCTTCCAAAGTACCAGTCCTAGCCATCCTCTGTGGACATCTATAATTCCTATACCACAGGTACTTTTCATTCACCCTTTGCTCAGCCTCCTGTGCATCCTGGCCAGTGAATAGAGCACTGTGTATAAATCCTGGGGGCAATCAAGTGCTGGTAGACCTGCTATCCTTAAGGGAAGAGGGGCTGCTATAGGGGAAGATACACCATGCAAGCTATATTCAGAGTTGAGAATAACATTTTGTATAGTGTAACAAAGTGAACACTCTCTCCTTTGTTAGCAAATCAACCCTAATTGCCCCACAGCAGTGACTCATTGCAGTGACACATCCATTTTTTGATGATTCAGTTGGATAAATTGTTCATCAAAGCAAGAAGTTCTGCCATGCTATCTCTTTAGGTAGCTCATAGTGCTTGGGAAATCCTTTGTCATGGGTTAAACGCTTATTTTTAAAACATACATTGGCTATATAGTTTCCATGCAGTTGAATATATTTACTGAATATGCATGCCAAACAATCCCAAAAAGTTCATTGTTTAATGGGCAGTGGGTAGGGCCTACTTCACTCTGCACGCAGGGGTACCTTTTGTGTGGAGCGCTCTCATCAATGCCCGGGACCAGGTGGAGAATGCAGTCATGTGAAAAATCTAACAATAAGGCAGTCCCTGACTGAGAGATGTACCTTCACCATGTGCAGTAAAATAGCATACAGAGCTCCCTTGAAAAGTGTCTTGTCCCATGTCACTAAACACTGTAACCTGTATGTTGTAGCTTGTTCTTTCACTTGGTTACCCATAGTGACTACACTCCTCTTCTCCTTGTCTTATCAAGTTAACCCTTTTTGTTATGGTGTTACGTCATACCCCGTAGTGCAGACCCTGGTTCTTTAGATACACCAGAACCAACATGCACCCCTTTGAATAACTGCAGACCAGGCTTAGAATGGTTAATGTAACTTTATTGAGCAAGTTGAAGCATAACAATTCAATAAGAATGATGTCCTTTTCCCCATCTAACTACAGTGTGGCTGCCCAGGCATACCTCTGTGAGATGAGAGTACATTTTGGCATTGTCCATGGCTTGGATGCCTTTGAAAGTGCCAGTGTCTTCAGCAGACTGCAAAGCACAGGAGTCCCGATACCACAAGCAGAACAGAACAGGCTGACTCTGAGCTCCAGTACCACACAACGGTTTCTGCTGGTGAAAAGCTGTGTTCCAGGCTGGTTGGACAGAAGTTGAAAGATCTCTCCATCACCACTGATTTTGTCCTCAGGGCTCTGACACAAAGATGGATGCCTTATCATGACTATCCTCAGGAGCCCCTGCAACTGAACTTTGCTGCAACATTCATCTGGAGGTATCCTTTTTAATAACTCTATATATCAGAGCATGCATGCGCAGTTCCACTCCTATTGTGCCCTTTGCTGATAATCCCTGGTTGTGGATAGGAAGTATATGCTATTTTTATTCTTTTTTTTATAAAAAGCTTGTATTATTTCATCATGTGCATTTATATACTTATGGTTAAGGTTTTTATGTGGGTTGCAGTAATTTCTCTGCTTCCAATTCATTTGATTTGATTACTGTTTAATTTCCCAGGAAGGGAATCCCCTCTGTAAACAGAGGTCCTGGTTCTCTTTGTTGTTTGGGTAACACCCCCCCAATAGGGCTACAGTAATAAGGGAAAGTGCCTGTACAATGAGAATCAGCATTTTTTTATAGTCTCCAGTTAGGAGACAGGGGCAAAGCATTGTCACATTATACCTGAATGTACCTAAACAGGGCCTTTAAGCCCGATTACTAAATATTATTTTAATAAAAGCTATACATTTAAAAAGATTAAAGTGAATTTTGAAATGGCACTAACTTGTTTAACCACTTCAATACCAGGCACTTACCCCCCCTTCCCACCCAGACCAATTTTCAGCTTTCAGCACTGTCGCATTTTGAATGACAATTGCACGGTCTTGTGACACTGTACCCAAACAGAATTTTTGTAATTTTTTTCCCACAAATAGAGCTTTCTTTTGGTGGTATTTGATCACCTCTGGGGTTTTTATTTTCTGCGCTACAAATAAAAAAAGACTGAATATTTTGGAAAAAAAGTTTTTCTTTTTTTCTGACACAAAACTTTGTCAATATGCACTGATAAGCAGCACTGACAGGCACGGATAGGTGGCACTAATATTCAGCAGTGATGGGCACTGATAAGCGGCACTGATGAGCACTCATAGGCGGCACTGATGGACACTCATAGGTGGCACTGATGGGCACTAATAGGTGGCACTGGGCACTGATAGGTGGCAATGATAGGCACTGATAAGTGGCACTGGTGGGCACTGATGGACACTGAAAAGTGGCACTGGTGGGCACTGATAGATGGCACTGTTAGGCAGCACTGCTAGGGAGGCACTGGTGGGCATCACAGATGGGCACTGAGTGCCATCCCTATTAGCAGTTGTCTGCCATACCTGGTGGTCCTGGGTGGGCTTCCCTGGTGGTCCTGGGTAGGCACACCTGGTGGTCCTTAGTGGGCTTCCCTGGTGGTCCCTGGTTGGGCTCTCTGGTGGTCCCGGGTGGGCTCCCTGGTGGTCCCGGGTGGGCTCCCTGGTGGTCCTAGATGGCAATCCTAAGGGGGGCTGCACTGATAAAGAATCAGCGCAGACCCCCTGTCAGGAGAGCCACCAATCAGCTCTCATCTACTCGCGTCTGCAGACGCGAGTAGAGGAAAAGCCGATATACAGCTCTTCCTGTTTATACTTTGATCAGCCGTGATTCGTCACAGCTGATCACATGGTAAAGAGCTTTGGGCAGAAGCTCTTTACCACAATCTGAGATTCAGTGTGACAGACTGACACACCACACCACCGATCGCCGACTACGCCGGCTTGTTATCCTGCTGGACGTCATATGACACCCAGTCAGGATAACAGAACCACTTCCTGGCTGGGAAGCGGTAGGGAAGTGGTTAACTATATGAGATTTAAGTACCTGGGTAGAGATGGGCTGAACACCCCCCCCCCCCCCGTTCAATTCTCAGCAGAACTCCCGAACAGGGAAAAGGTTCTTCCCCGAACAGCGAACTCCATTGAAGTTTATCGGAACCGAACATGAGAAATTAAAAGTGCCCATTTTGAAGGCTTTTATGCAAGTAATTGGACATAAAAGGGGTATGGAGGTCTAGGTACTGCCCTGGGGGACATGTATCAATGCAATTTTTTTTTTTTTTTAAACAATCCTTTTTATAGGAGCAGTAATTTAATGATGCTTAAAGTGCAACAATAAAAATGAAAAAATAATTTAAATGTAGTGCCTGGGGGGTCACCTTAGTCTGCCTGTAGAGTGACACATCTGTAGCATGTATAGAACAGGCTGCAGCAAAAATGAAATTTCTAAAAAAAAAAACAAGTCAAATCACATTTAAAGTGACTCACGGTTGCAAATGCTGGCACCCGGCTATTTAAAAAAAAAAAAAGAAGAAAAAAAACAGCATGGGGTCCCCACAGTCCATACCAGACCTTTTTTTTCAAGCACACAGCCTGGCAGGTCAGGAAAGGGGGGGTGAGCAAGCAACTCCCCCTTCCTCAACCATACAATGTCCTCAACATGGGGGGGGGTGATTTGGGGCAGGGGGGCTCTGCCACCATCCCAAGGCACCTTGCCACCATGTTAATGGGGACAAGGGTCTCTTCCCCACAAATGTGTGTAACCAAACCCCTGTTTTTAACGCATACTGTTAGCCAGGTTAATTCGGTTGGTCGCAAGCTGGTCAGTAAGTTGAGCTTGGAAATTCTTTGTTTTTTGTTTGACAGGCGTCTGCCCTTCCAGTGCGCCTTACTGTAAAGGCCAGTTATAGGTGGGGGCAGGTGACATTTGTTTGTATTGTTGATATATTGGTGAGGCAACACACTGATACCTTAGCCGCCATTGCGCAATGTGCTGGGTGTCCAGTGTGTTCCTGTACCTTTTAAGGAGGGTTGGGCTCCTCCAATCACCTGCCCTACATCTATCTATTAAATGCATTGTGGAGACTCTTATACAGAGATAGGTTCTGCAGTATACAGGGTGCTTTGCTCCCGGCCTGCAGCTTACACGTGCATTTGCAAATGTGTATAACCAAACCCCTGCTTTTAACACATACTGTTAGCCAGGTTAGTTTGGTTGGCCGCAAGCTGGTCAGTAAGTTGAGCTTGGAAATTCTTGCGGGGATGTGCAGGCAGGGGGCATTGTGGAACCATAGCCCCCATTAACATAGTACCCCTACCCATTCACCAAAAAATTGTCAAAATGGAATTTAAAAAAAGTTTTTTTTAAATTTTTTTTTGACAATTCCTTTATTAAAAAAATAAAAAAAACAGTGTCCCCCAATGTAAATACAAGCTGGCACACTCTGTTTGCAGCAGACCGAGAGGATGAGCTCATAGTGCCTCCCCTCACTTCTTGTCAGGCACTGAGCTCAATGGACAGCTTAAAGTCTTGGACCAATGGTAAAGTACCATTGGCCCAAGCTGTCCAATAAAAATGCTGCAGTGGAGGCACGCCTCACTGCAGTGTCATAGAAGAGGGCATGTGTCTAAAAGACAAATACTCCCTTCTAGCCCAGCCCTCTTAACTACAAGGAACAAATATGTATAAGATTTACCCACAATCCCATGTTTTCCTCACATAGTTAAGAGGGAGAATAAGGATCTTCTGCTGATGAAAAGGTGCAAGCTAAATCATATATTTATATGTTATAACTAGTGTTGAGCGAACCCGGACTGTAACGTTCGGGTCCGTACCGAACTTTCGGGTGTCCGTGGCACGGACCCGGACCCGGACATTTCAAAAATCGTTCGGGTTCGGTCCGGGGTTCTGCTATTTTACTCCACGTGTTGAGAAGCTGCAGGGCAGCCAATCAACAAGCGTTTCACTGGTTTGCCCTTAGAAGCCATCACAGCCATGCCTTCTAATGACATGGCTGTGATTGGCCAGTGCATCATGTGACCCAGCCTCTTTATAAGCTGGAGTCACAGTGCTGCAGTCACATGCTCCTTGGGTTAGTGTAGGGAAAGGAAGCTGAAAGCTTGAGGGACAGATTTGAGACATTTTAAGACCTGATCCTGCATCCTGAGATAGATTACTTTACTACTGCTGTCTGTGCTGTTGCTCTGAGGACAGATAGCAGAGTTGTGCACCTCATTTTATCGTCTTGGGGCCTGGCTTGGGCTTGCTAAAAACTTTACAGGCCCAGGCCCAGGCACGGTGCCTGTGGGCTTTCAAGCCATGCCTGGGCTTGCAATGTCAGGCCCAAGCGAGTTGTGA
>BLSH010536200.1:314187-327457 GCA_018402905.1 Glandirana rugosa | reverse complement strand
ACGACCATTTTTATCATTTTTTTTTTATTATTTGTACCCCGAGGGGGGTTAGGTATGATCTGGTTAACCCAGACTATACCCAAATTCCGCTTGGGGTACGGATTTAAATTTTTCCTTTTATGCACCGGGGGGGTGTTCTAGGTATGGAGGTCTTATCTCAACTCGCTTGGGCCTGACATTTCAAGCCCAGGCATGGCTTGAAACCCCACAGGCCCTGGGCCTGGGCCTGGACCTGAAAAGTTTTTTTCAGGCCCAGGCCCCAAGACCATTAAAATTACTTTTTAGAATTTTTACGACATTTTTTCGGGTCCTTCCAGGATCTCCAGACGTTTTCTGCAGACCTCTAGGACCTTCCTGGGCTTTTTTACAGCATTTTTAAGATTTTTCATTAAAATTACCAGAACCCCGGACCCGGACTTTTTTTGAAAAGTCCAGGTCCGGGTCCGGGTCCCGGACACCCCAAAGTTCGGTACGGACCCGAACTTTACAGTCCGGGTTCGCTCAACTCTATTCTGGAGGTATGGATCTTGTGGGGGGGCCACGTATTTTCCTTTTTAAATTTAGGCATGGGGTTCGCCTTAAACCCATATCAGACCCAATTGGTCTAGTATGGATTGGGGGGAGCCCCATGTTTATTATTTTTTTTTTACTATTTTTACCAGCAAATTATTTTTGTTCAGCTGTCAGCAGGGAAACCCATTCACAGCTGATGACTCATTAGTTGTTAAGGATGCTGCAACCGGCTTTCCGATCCCGCTCCTTAACAACCAGCTTTTACTGCATCCTGATTGGGCAAAGCTATGCCAAATCAGGACACAGAATGCACTGTGCAGCATGAAGTGCATTGCAGGGCGTTCGGCTGGCAAACACCCGCTGAACGTCCTGAAAATTCAGGTGTTCCCCAAATGGAGCAAACAGTCAATGTTTGGCCCTAACCAGGGCTGCTGATATGGCAGTATAACCAGCCCTCCTGTAGGGGGCCCGAGCCTCATTGGTCCTGAGGGGGGCCCGGGCATCTGCAGGAGAGGAGAGCCCATTGTTCTGCCTTGTGACTCCTGTGGAAGTGATACCCCTGCAGCACCGATGGCTGTCTCCCTCTGGCTGTTGTGCAGTGGATCAGTGCTGTATACTTGCCCACAGTTTCTTTATTTAGCAAGCTGTCCCATGCTGCCTGTTCTCAGGCTGTGTCCTGATTTTGGAGCAGCAGGGACAGCTGCAGAATCTCTCTCTACCTTTGCCATTTGCACTGCCGGGTCCTGCAACCCCCCCCCCCCCCCATAATCGGCAGTGTTATATCTTGCAAGGAAAATCAAGGTAAGAAGTTCTCTGCATGCCCCTCCTTGTGTCCTGAGCTCTGCTCTGCTGACCCCCACACTGTGTTCTGTGTGCACTGCATTGTAACCTGCAGTGCAGGTTGTTGTAGTGCTATTGACAGAGATATCTCTACCAGCCCTTTCTATATGGTGCCCCTGAGGCCCCATTCACACTTAGCATAGCTGAGGCCCCATTCACACCTAGCATAGCGGGAACGAATGTTCCCACTCGCATTTTTTTTTAGCCTGTTTTTCACGCATAGGGCAGCCCCTTCACATGAATTGGACAGCCCTAAGTTTGACAAATGTACCACAGAATGCTATTTTCGGGCATGCAGCTTTGCCACATGACAAAATGTAAGTCTGCTAAGTGTTTTTGGGATGCTATTAACAATTAATGGCACCACAAGAGCTATGTGAGTTTGCAGTGCATTTCTAAAATGTACTGCAAGGCGTGCATTTCCCATGCACTGTCAAATGCTTAGGAAATGCAACGCGTGAATGCAGCCTAAGGACTCTTTCACATGGATGGCAGAGCCATGGTTTACTGCCATCCCTGGCTGCGCACCCAAATCCTAACAATACAGTCAAACAGTGGCTGTGGCTGCAATGTTTTTCCACACAGCTGCAGCATTTTTAACACAGGCTGCAGAGTGTGGAAGGCAGCGCCGCCTATCAAAATCCCTGTTGAGTTCAATGGGGTCACTCTGCAACTGCAAACCAAACACTTGCTTCACAGTTGCAGCACAATCTCACAATGTACATTCAGCAATTTTAAAAATGTGTAACAAAAACAGTTGTCAGGGGGTGGCTGTAGAACAGGGATGTGCACTCAGGGGAGGCAGGTGAGGCAGAGCCTCGCCTGCCATGAACATAAAAAAAAACTGATCGCGTTTTGAGGGTCATAGCTAGGCGACCTGTGGGGTAGGTAACTGGAGTCCTACCCCACCACTGCTCAAAATTTGGGACTCCTACGACCTATGGTTCCAGAGATATGGGGCTCCTTACGCAGCCTGTCAGAAGCTACATATAGAGCGGCCAGTTTAAATACAAGCTGGCACACTCTGTTTGCAGCAGACCGAGAGGATGAGCTCATAGTGCCTCCCCTCACTTCTTGTCAGGCACTGAGCTCAATGGACAGCTTGGAGTCTTGGACCAATGGTAAAGTACCATTGGCCCAAGCTGTCCAATAAAAATGCTGCAGTGGAGGCACGCCTCACTGCAGTGTCATAGAAGAGGGCATGTGTCTAAAAGACAAATACTCCCTTCTAGCCCAGCCCTCTTAACTACAAGGAACAAATATGTATAAGATTTACCCACAATCCCATGTTTTCCTCACATAGTTAAGAGGGAGAATGAGAATCTTCTGCTGATGAAAAGGTGCAAGCTAAATCATATATTTATATGTTATAACATAATTTATTATTTATCTAATTACCATGAAATTACTAATTGGAAGTTACAACTTCAAACTTCAGTAATTTGTCTGTTGGGCCACCTGCTTGAGCACTGTTTTTTGAAATATAGAAAATTACTTTAAAATCAATATATAAATGAATTATTTGTATTACTTATGGTAATTAACCACTTGCCACTGAGGCCAATTCTGACACTTCTCTCCTATATGTAAAAATCATAATTTTTTGATGGAAAATTACTCAGAACCCCCAAACATTTTATATATATATATATATATATATATATATATATATATATATATATATATTAGAAGACACCCTAGAGAATAAAATGGTGGTTGTTGCAACTTTTTATGTCACATGGTATTTGCGCAGCAATTTTTCAAATGCTTTTAAAAAAAAAAAAAAACTGTTTCATGAATAATAAAAAAAAATACTAAAGTTAGCCCGATTTTTTTTTTCTATAATGTGAAAGATGTTGTTACACCGGGTAAATAGATACCTAACATGTCACGCTTTAAAATTGTGCACACTTGTAGAATGGCGCCAAACTTCAGTACTCAAAAATCTCCATAGACGACACTTTTAAAAATGTTTACAGGTTACATGTTTACAGTTACAGAGGAGGTCTAGTGCTAGAATTATTGCTCTCGTTCTAAAGATCACACTGTATGTAACCTGTGTGTATCTGGCTCTGATACTAGCCAGTGCCTCACCAGCCTCTGACCTCACCGCACGTCCCTGCTGTACAACAGGTATTATTTCTGCCATGGCTGCATAACAGCATTGCAACCATCGCATTTTAGCAAAAATGTAATTTGATATTTTCTCGGGGGGTGGGGTACCCTGTCAGGTAGGCTGTACGGGGCCCCTTAATTTCTAACAGCAGCCCTGGACCTAACTCAAGCTTGAGCCGAACCATTCGCCCAAAACTATACCTGGGTTTAGATCAGCAGAAACTCCACTTAAGCCTTTAGTTATTGGTACTAGTGAGTTAGCGGCTGGCCCAGGCTAGGGTAAGGGTTAACTGTTGCATGCTCAGTTCCCAGGCTTTTTGGTTCTAGCCAGCCCCCCTGTGCTATAAAAAAGTGGAAGGCTGAGGTCTAAGGGCCTTGTTCATGTTCCTGTACTGGTTGGTAGGAATGGACCCGTGGTTCTAGTTGAACGTAAGTTCGACTCAAATATCGGGCGTTCGCACGTTCGTTGATTTTAGAACATTATAGGGTGTCGCAGAGACTTTGCCGCTGCGGAGCTCCCCATAATGCATTGTGATATTCCCAATGCACACGCTCCTGTGCAGATGGCTTGATTATAGTGCGGGTGCTGAAGCGACCAACGGCTGGAACCACATAACATCAGAGCAAGTAGTGTCACCAGCACACCAGGATCTCCAAACGAGTCCAAACTTTATTCAAATGATTACATTGTTACAGCAGATAGCGACGTTTCGGAGCTGCACAGGACTCCTTCATCAGGCATGTGGCCATCATCACATGCCTGGTGAAGGGGTCCTGTGCGGCTCCGAAACGTTGCTATCTGCTGTAACGATCTGATCATTTGAATAAAGTTTGGACTCGTTTGGAGATCCTGGTGTGCTAGTGACACTACTTGCTCTGCCATAATGCATTGCACGCAGATAGCATGCACAGCTCCTCCTCCATGGGAGGGTTCTCACCATCTGCCCACTGTTTGTTATGACAGGTTATTTATATGGCAGGGCTGGGCCACCCAACAACATAAGCGAGCGACCCTGCCCCTTCTGACGTCATGTGACGAGGGGGTGGGTCATGCGCGTATGTCACCGAGTGGCCCCGCCTTGCCATATAAATAAAGTGTCACAACAAACAGAGCTCAGTTGGCGGGAGCCCTCCCATGGAGGAGGAGCTGTTGCTTTTTTTTTTTTTTGGGTCCGTCGCTCGCCATGATTGACGATGGATTACAACGGGGGACACTTATTTTTAATTTTTATTTTTTAATAAAGGACTTGTCCCTAATTGTCTCCTGTCGTTTTTTTTTTTTTCTTTCTTTTTTCTTATTAAAGGGGGCTTCCAGATTCCGAAAAGCCCCCTGCCCACAGACCCCCACAAACACACCCCAGGGTTGTGGGGAAGAGGCTCCTGTCCCCATCAACATGGGGACCAGGTACTTTGGGGTGGGGGGGTCAGAGCCCCCCGCCCCAAAGCACCCATACTCCCCAAGGGCATGTAGCCTGGTACAGTTCAGGAGGGGGGCACTCGCTCGCTCCCCCCCCCCCCCCATCCTGGCTGGCCAGGCTGAATGCTCGGATAAGGGTCTGGTTTGGATTTCAGGGGGGACTCCACGTCAATTTTTTAAAAAAATTTGGTTCCCCTTAAAATCCAAACCAGACCCAAAGGGCCTGGTTTGGACTGGGGGGGGGGACCCTACGCAAATTTTTTCAGTGATGTTTCTGTATATTGCCGGGAGGCGGCAATACATTACAGGCGCAATAATAAATGACAATTTTTCCTTCACAAATGTCATATTGCTCTGGCTATGTTCTAAACATCACAGAGGTGAGCCCTTTTACAGGCAGACTAAGGGACCCCCCCCCCCCCCCCCCCAGGCACATTATTTAAAGGAATATTTCATTTTTATTGATTCACTTTAAGCATTATTAAAATCACTGCTGCTGAAAAAACAATTGATTTTAAACTTTTTTTTTTTGCATTGATACGTGTCTCCTAGGCTAGGACCGGGGTCCCTCTACACTTTTTAGGGCAATAACTTGCATATAGACGTTAGCAGTGTTCGAATGTTCACACAAATGTTATGCCTGTTCGCATGTTCTGGTGCGAACCGAACCGGGGGGTTGTGGTATTGGGTTCGCTGCACCTTGCAACCCTTGCAATGACTTGGATGTCTTATGGAGACATCCAAGTCATGGACAATTCTATAATTCTATAATCTCTCACTTCACAGAGGTATGTCTAGGCAGCCACACTATTATAGTTAGTTTAGGGAGAAGGACATTGTTTTTATTGAACTGGTATCCTGTAATCTGTTCAGCAAAGTTACATTAACCCTTCTAAGTCTGGTCAAAAGTTATGCATGTTGGTTCTGGCGTATATATAGAACCAGGTTTTGTAAAGCACTATGGAGTATGAAGTAGCACTGTTACAAAAAGGGTCAACATGGCAAGAGGAGTGCAGTTGCTATGGGTAACCAAGTGAAGGAACAAGCAACCATTCATTAGGCATGGTACCTGGTAAGGTGATAAGTCCTCTGGTTGTCTGGCTCCTTCCCCAGTGGTCGGTATCCAATAGCAACCGGGAACCAAACTCACATTACGTTCTTTGGCCTGATCATGAGGTGTGGGAAGTAAAGGAGTTCATAAGTGAACACATGAAGTCTGCACTAGTTGTACGGAGGGACCCCATTCTGTTACTGGAAGTGAGGTAACAGAGGTACACTGGACTGGTAGAGTGGGTGCAGACTCAGCACTTCCCTCCTAATGTAACATATACATTACAGTGTGCAGTGACATGTGAAAAGTCACTTTTCAGAGGAAATATTTATTTTACTGCACACAGTGAAGGCTCATCTTTAAGTCGAGAAGTTGCCTTAATGTTAGATTGCTCCACTCAGCGGCTGTGTGGGAGATCAGGTGTTTGGCGCCAATAGTGAATGGTGGTTCGCTCCTCCGTTCGGTGCTCCCTCCTGCGATGCATGCTTGCATGACATGGGTGGGGGGTGTGATGGCCGTGTACTATAAGTTCCATCTCCCACTCATTCACTGTTTCAACTGTTTTGATTCTACTCTGATTCACCACACTATCTCCACTTCCATCCAGTCACTGTGCCCTTGACCGGTATTGGTGTCTCTCTTTCCCCCACACGGCCATGGTGTGTTTTTCAGTCTCCTTGGTGGCTCCTTTTCTTGTCTTTGCAACTTCTTGGTTACTTTTCACCCCCCCTTTTTTTTCCTCCCGTCCTATTGGATAAGGACAGCTTTAACAAAACTATCACTTATACGGGCCGCCCCTCTCCCACCTCAGTTCCCGGTTGGGATACCCCATCTGGGGTGTATTCGGTTCTCAGTGCCGCACTTCAACATGTGGTAAATTATATCTTTCACATTTCCCCACCCCCTTTTTTTGAATATGGTGATATTACCCATACATTTTTATTAATTACAGTTACCAAACACGTGCATGCTCCTGTCGAGTGGGTACTAACTTCCACGAAACACGTAGGTCTGTTATATGCCATGACAATTATCATAGAGTGTGCAAATGTTTATAATCATGTGAATTATGTACCTGTTAATATTTCATATGTATGATTTTTAATTTAGAGGCTAGATGCCCAAAATGTATGTATAAAGATGTGTATGAACTGTTTGCAATGCTAATTGATGAAATTTGCCATTTGTTTATTCCCTCAATAAAATTAATGCTTTTACAACCTGTGTGCCTCATTTAAAGTCCCACTTCTCTCTTATTTATCACCCAACTTGGGATGGAGGCATATGGCTTACATGACCATTGCTTCATTTAAAGTCCCAACTTCTTTTTTGTTACATATAAGTTACAGTGTGTAGTGACATGGGACAAGTCTCTTTTCAGAGGAAATATTCATTTTACTGCACACAGTGAAGGCTCATCTTTAAGTCGAGAAGTTGCCTTAATATTAGATTGTTCAGATGACCGCAATCTCTGCCTTGTCCTGGGCATTGAAGAGTGTGCTAAGCACAAAAGCTACCCCACGTGCAGGGCAAGTAGGCCCCGCCCACAAGTCTATGTGGGAGTGAGAATAGGAAGCAATACCTATTATCGTCTTTCAATTTGCTGGATGGAGAGAGCAGGGGTGTGGCTTGCTGGGCACTGTGTGTTTAAATGGATGCACACACATATCCTTATCATAAGGGCAAAGTGCATTTTCCAGAAAGAAGACTATACTATGTTAGTCTGAACTTTCTTAACTAAAATGTAAAAAAATATACAGTATCTCACAAAAGTGAGTACACCCCTCACATTTTTGTAAATATTTTATTATATCTTTTCATGTGACAACACTGAATAAATTACACTTTGCTACAATGTAAAGTAATGAGTGTACAGCTTGTATAACAGTGTAAATATAATGCCCCCTCAAAATAACTCAACACTCAGCCATTAATGTCTAAATCACTGGCAACCAAAGTGAGTACACCCCTAAGTGAAAGTGTCAATATTTTTTTTGGGCGCCATTATTTTTCAGCACTGCCTTAACCCTCTTAGGCATGGAGTTCACTAGAGCTTCACAGAATGCCACAGGGGTCCTCTTCCACTCCTCCATAACAACATCACGGAGCTGGTGGATGTTAGAAACCTTGTGCTCCTCCACCTTCAATTTGAGGATGCTCAATAGGGTTTAGATCTGGAGACATGCTTGGCCAGCCCATCACTTATACCCTCAACTTCTTTAACAAGGCAGTGGTCATCTGGGAGGTCTGTTTGGGGTCATTATCATGTTGGAATACTGCCCTGCGGCCCAGTCTCCGAAGAGAGGGGATCATGCTTTGCTTCAGTATGTCACAGTACATGTTGGAATTCATGGTTCCTTCAATGAACTGTATCTCCCCAGTGTCGGCAGCACTCATGCAGCCCCAGACCATGACACTCCCACCACCATGCTTGACTGTAAGCAAGACACACTTGACTTTGTACTCCTCACATGGTTGCCACCACACACGCTTGTCACCATCTGAATCAAATAAGTTTATCTTGGTCTCATTAGACCACAGGGCATGATTCCAATAATCCATGTCCTTAGTCTGCTTGTCTTCAGAAAACTGTTCATGCATCATCTTTAGAAGGGTCTTTTTTCTGGCACGAAAGCCATGCAGACCAATTTGATGAAGTGTGCAGCGTATGGTCGGAGCACTGACAGACTGACCCCCCCCACCCCCTCAACCTCTGCAGCAATTCTGGCAGCACTCATACGTCTATTTCCCAAAGACAGCCTCTGGATATGGGGCTGAGCACATGCACTCAACTTCTTTGGTCGACCATGGTGAGGCCTGATCTGAGTGGAACCTGTCCTGTTAAACCGCTCTATGGTCTTGGCCACTGTGCTGCAGCTCCGTTTCAGGGTCTTGGCAATCTTCTTATAGCCTAGGCCATCTTTATGTAGGGCAACAATTCTTTTTTTTTTAGATCCTGAGAGAGTTGTTTGCCACGAGGTGCCATGTTGAACTTCCAGTGACCAGTATGAGAGAGTGAGAGCGATAACACCAAATTTAACACACCTACTCCCCATTCACACCTGAGACCTTCTAACACTAATGAGTCACATGACACCGGGGAGGGAAAATGGATAATTGGGCCTGATTTGGACATTTTCACTTAGGGGTGTACTCACTTTTGTTGCCAGCAGCTTAGACATTAATGGCTGTGTGTTAGGTTATTTTGAGGGGACAGCAAATTTACACTATTATACAAGCTGTACACTCACTACTTTACATTGTAGTAAAGTATTGTATAATTTCTTCATTGTTGGCACATGAAAAGATATAATATATTTACAAAAATGGGAGGGGTGTACTCACTTTTGTAAGATACTGTATACAGTATATGATTTAATATCACTTTAAGGCAAAGGTTCCTTTTAACATTTACAAATAAATAGATAAATCTATGTAAGCATATGAAAATAATGTGTGCTTGTTCACAATACAAAAAATAACAAGTGCATCTTATATAAACGAGCTGTTCTCTTCATCTTTTACAAAATGAATGGTTTGACAGCGTGGTGATTTTTATTTTTATGGGGATAGTATTATCACTTGAAAGAACATTTAATCATACAAACCCATGCTGGCAATTATACTGTGGACTGGTAGCCTGGATGGGCCATGATAGGATGACTTGTATCTGCGTAATTTTTCCAACTGTTCATGCTGTTTAAAAGCAGAATTTTCCTCTTTGGTCACGTGGATATAAAAGCAGGTGTCAGTAGAGCTCATGATGTAGCGCGGTCCTGGGTTTAGCAAGATGTTTTTGTTATCCTCTCTTCTAACACCGGTAAGGCAGACACCAAATCTAAAAGATAAGGAGGGCAGCAGGGAAGCTGTGAGATGAAAAGGCTTTGACATGCTAATCATACAGGAGCTTTATGAATGCTATTACAATGCACAGAAATGAGAATGCTGCACACCTCCAAGCTCAGATAGTCCTGAGATCTAGTTCTGTTCTATATTCATCTGGATTTGAATGGAATAACATTGCAGTCATGAAAACAATGTTCAACTTCTGAAATCTTTTTAAAAAAGATGCTTGTAGTTTTTCAAGGATGTTGAATAAAAATCAGCTAATGTAAATGTCAGGTTCCCATTATGAAGGAGCCACTAGAAGAGGTAACAATCTCTAGAATTTTTCACAGAATTTCTGTGAAAATATCATTATCAGGGGTCGGCAACCCCTTAGATTGTGACCAGGTGACTGGTAGATTGCAGTCTGGGCTTGCTGACCCGCCATTCCAGAGCATCAAACAGAGTGCAATGCAGGTGGACTACTTGTAAAGTTGGAGCTGTAGTAGGCAGCAAGAGCCCATACCTCCTCTGTAGTGTCAGCTCCTGTCCCATGCAGAGTGATCCCAATTGCACTCCACCTCTTATCCCGGCTAGCGGTCTCCAGAGTGGTGCCAGCAGCAGGAAAGAGGAGATCTTCAGATCAGTGTGAAGCAATACACTGGGCATAATAGTATAGGGCTGCTTCCACACTGATGTGCCAAGGATTACCCACACCGTGGGTGTAGTGCAGTGTACCTGCGGCTATCCTGGGTTAGATGCATTTTAGCCTTAGACCTCTATTGCATCTGTCAGGAAGGTTCTGTCAGAGACAGAATAATAGTGGCAGACATATCCCTGTTCCCCTAATGCCTGGAAGAAGAGGCGCATGCTCATGCATATGGGTATGCGAACTGCATGCAAATATGTGCAGCGCAAATATGCGCAGCGCATATGTGCTCTGTGCATCCCGTGACAGATAAGGGCGCCAAATGGGCTATTGAAGCTGGATCAGAACCCAAGATCCCATGATTGTCCTGTTCCCTGTTGATCTGTTTCTGTTCCAATTATTGACCCGGCTTGTTCTGACTACTCCTGCTCTCCACCTGCATCGACCCCGGCTTGTACCTTGACTCTTCTTCTGCCTCTGCATGATCTGTACCTGATCTGATCTGATGTGTATGACCTGGCTTGTTTGACCCGTCTGTGTTTCAGTCCTCACAGAACTAACCAGCTGCAAGCATCTGCCTGTTAGCCACTGGGGCCTGCTTTCTACATCCAAGCACCAGCCTATTCCAGTTTACAGGACATCCACTGTCATCTGGCATACCAGTCTACCAGCAGCCAGCAAGACCACCGGCACTCCTGCGCTACCAGTCTACTCTATCAGGGGCCCCGAGTCAGAGGTGTAAGAGAGGCCTTTCTCTGCATATCGGGCTCTTCTACCAGGTATGTGACAATAACCTGCTGGTTTGGTGCACTTTTTGAAAGTACACCACACTTGCAGGATATAATAGAAGTCTAAGCAAAGTGCAGTTAGCCCAGGAAAGTTGCAGATGTACTGCACTGCACCCATAGTACAGGTAAATCACAGCACATCAATGTAAAAGCAACACTATAGGGGGGTGGTAAAACCCCATAGTTAGGATGTGTTTTTACCACCCAGCCTCAACCATACCCTCTTTAGCTGCAGTGGGTAGGGGTGCACGCATGTCGCAGTCGCAGCAGATGTTATACTCCCTGTTATGGTTGGTGGGTGTAGTACCTACCAAGCATGACCCATTCAAGTGAATGAGGCCGCTCTACAAGTGTCCTGCAACCTTGTGTAGTGCAGCAAACAAGGGGTTTAAGCAGGCAGCATTGTGTTTCTTTCTTGCCACCTGCTTTAACCACTTGTACCCCAGAGAAGTATGCAGTTGCGGGGCGCTTCCAGAGTGGCCCCATTTACTTGAATGGGTTGCAATTGGCAGGCGGTAGCACCCACCAAAAGTAAAAGAAGGTTTAACTCCTGCTGCGGCATGTGTACACCTTTGGCTGCAGCCTTAGAACCTAAAGGAGGTAAGGACTGGGGCGGTAAACCCACGACTCTACCGCAGAGTTTACCACCCCCAACTTTACATGTGACTGAGCCCTAAGGATGCCACTGCTGAATACAACTGAGGGCTCCTTTACAAGTGCAGCAGGCACTGCTGCTTCTCTGAAAAGTGATCTGAGTGTGTTTGACAGGTGATGAGGAGGAGATATATTGCCTCCTCACCACCTGATTTAAACCCATGATTGCTGTAAATGCACGTGATTGCAACACTGTAATATGGCAATTAGAGTTTTAAATCAGGTGTGAGGAGAAGACACTGTGCCCGATGATCTTTGACTTCTCCCATGTTGTTCAGGTAGATCTCCACCTCTTTAAGGTTGCTTACCCCTGATCTATATTGATTCAAGGACAGTTATACTGTATTAGTCTGCAGAGTTAGCTTCACCACAACCAGCAATAGGTGCCTTACCAGTTAGAGGCTTTTCAGGCAGATGCAAAGGAGGAATTCCCGTTACAGCTGAACTTCAGACAGATATATAAATACTATTCAGTCCAGTTATGTATTCATTACAACTTATTAAACATACTTTCAAATAGAATTAAAATAAGTCTGGTAATATGTCTTTATAATAGCTTCCTGTACAAAAACACCAAAACTGCGAGAAAGAGGGTCAGCATTCTGAGCCAATCAGTACTGAATCGCATTGCACTAGCACCAGGCTAGACCCTTAACCAAGTTTTCTTTACCCAATTACTGACTGCCTAACTCACTTGTACTGCGGCTATATTGTGCAAAACGACGTGCCTGTACATCAATTCATGCAATAGACACTCTCCAGCAGGACTCGATGTCCGCCAGCTACCCGCGATTGTCTGACAGAGAAGAAAAACGGGGAACCGCTGATGTAAACACGCTCTGTCAGGCGGCATGTAAGAGATCTACTGATCCCTGTCACTAAGGGGGCACAGCCCAGCCCCCTCACAGTTAGAACATGCTTAAGGAACACCGTTGACCCCTAGATCTCCCCCTGCAGGTTAACCCCTTCATTGCCAATGACATTTACACAGTAATCAGTGGATATTTACATTTCTGATCACTGTATAAATGTCATTGGTCCCAAAAAAGTGTCAAAAATGTCAGATATGTCCGCTGCAATGTCACAGTCCCGAAAAAAAATCACAGATCACCGCCATTACTAGTAAAAAAACTAAAAAAACTAGTAAAAACACCATAAATGAATTCTCATGGTTTGTAAACGCAGCAACTTTTGCGCAAACCAATCAATAAATGCAGATCGCCATTTTTTTAATCACAAATATGAGGAAGAATATATATCGGTCAAAAGTAATGAATACATTTTGTTTTTATATATATATATATATATATATATATATATATATATATATATTTTTTTTTTTTTTTATATATATATATATATATATATATATATATTTTTTTTTTTTTATATATATATATATATATATATATATATAT
>BLSH010536200.1:299287-314005 GCA_018402905.1 Glandirana rugosa | reverse complement strand
ATAAACTAGTGGTTTTTTTTTTTTTTTTTTTTTGTTAATAGCGGTGATCGGAAGTGACGCAGAGGTGATCAAATACCACCTAAAGAAAGCTCTATTTGTGGGAAAAAAAGGGCATCAATTTTGTTTGGGTACAATGTCACACGACCGCGCAATTGTCAGTTAAAATGACCCGGTGCCGAATCGCAAAAAGTGCTCTGGTCCTACAGTGGGAAATCCTTCCGGTCCTTAAGTGGTTAAAGAAAAGTGACTGACCTAACTGTGTTGTCTGGCATTGATAGTTAGATGACAAAACTGGCTGTGAAAAGAATGACATGTCTTTTGTCAGGTTAAAAAGAAAACATACACATCTAGTGTACATCAAGCATACCCGGACACTAATTATTTAACCCCTGATGCTAGGAAACAGTTGTACCACTTGGAAGAAAATTGCATAGCATGTGGCCATTATGTGTATGGTTAGATGAAACAGTGTATTATAACTGAAGGTTATAATAAAGGTACATTGACAGATCCAACATTTACCCATTCTTCAAAGAACACCTCTCAGAGACGGCAATGTGTTTATGACTAATCAAGTGCAAAATACTAACTGAAAAAGGACAATTACACATTTTATAGGAAACATTTCATTATGTCTTGAATGCTGCTGGACTGTCACAGATGCCAAGTTTGGTCTTGGGGATGCTTGTTTTTCTACCTTATTAGGTATTTTGTGCTTCGGTAATAAGGTTAATATCAACACAAAGGGTCAAATATGTATGCTGGATATGCTGTATGTAAAATAAAGGTAATTATTTTAAAGGAATATCCAATTGCATTCAATTATTTTTCTATATAGATATTTGCCTGATGTATTGAGGACAGGAAAAAAATTGCATAGCATTTTTTTTATAACACATGCAAGGAATTTGGGGCAGATTAAAAATGTTGAAATGTCCGAATGTGCTTAATTCTGTGTAATATTAAAATATTTTCTTACCTGGATTCTCCTATCTGAGATTACAAGACATAGAGTGAAATGTCATAAGACTGGAGCAGATATAATCTAGAGCAGCTCTGTATGATAACAAATTAGCTTCTAGCTTTAAAGTGGTTATATATCCTTACAAATACCCAGTGAAGTGACTGGCCTCAGGTGATACACTAAAGGCCCATACACACTATGCAAAATTTGGATGGGAATTGACGTACGACAGCCTGTCATCCGAAATTCTTACCGTTAGTATGTTCCTTTCGACCGCCAATTTGCTTTTTTTCGTCAGATAAAAGCTGGATGTGCAGACTAGTAAATTGTTGTCTGTCGACAATGCCACATCCGATTTTCGGATGGTGTGTACAGAAATCGACACACAAAAGGCGAAAGTAGAAACACGCATGTTCGGAATCAAGGAACGAACCGGAAGAGTTTGGTCTTGTAAACTGGCGATTGTAATCCAGAATTAACATTCATGACGTGGCAATTGAAATTACGAAATGCAGCGCACATCATCATCTTTTTAATGTATTTTTAATAGGGAAATTAGCGGAAGGGGCCCAAAGGGTGACACACCAAAAATGAACTTCCTCTCTATACGCTCGTAGTACGTCACTACATTTGCCTTTGTCGAACAACAACTTTCGTATAGTCAGTACGCTTTCGCATGACAATTGAACCGTGTGTACGAGGCTTGAGATGAAACAAATCCTCCTACATAAGTTGATCTCTCTGTGGTCATCTCTTCTCTAAGTCCATTCAAAGTGCTGAATTTATAAAGTTCAAACAAAAGGGGGCGGAGAGCTGAAATTATGCTCTGCAGAACTCAGTGAGGAGAGCTCTGAGAGCTGATTGGAGGGAAGAAGCACCCCCCCCCCTCTTCACAGAGCACATAGAAACAGAGCTGAGGCTGTCAATTTATGGGAGGTTCCTCCCCGTCACCATTTTTCTCTTGGTGTCAGGAAAACTTGTCAGAAGTCATTCATGCTGATAGCAGAGGAAAGAAGAAACAGACAGAACTGATGCTTGATGCTCTTATTTGAGACAAGTACACACCATGGAGGCATATGCTTTGCTCATATTTCATGTCTGAGGTTCACAACCACCTTAATTTTCAAAGCTTAAGGGCTGGTTCACACCATGAATCACACAGGAAATCGCAGTGATCTGAGTGCAGTGCAATTTCAGCCCATTCATTTGAATCGCACCGGACTGCACCAAATGTAGTGCATGTATGTGTTTGGGATGTTGTTACGTTAACACTGACCAAAATATAGGAAACAAATCTTTATGGCACAAATAAAGTCCTTGATAGTCCACACATACTGTATATCAAGTCACTTGTAAAATGGTTGCAGCTCTTCTTTTGTTAGAGTTCAGGTATATCCTCTAGACACTAGTGCACATAAAAGAAAGAAAAGAAGGTGCCTCAATTTAAGCGTAGATAATTTATTAAAACATTTGCACTTACAAGTGACTCATAATTGCAAGTATATCATCACCATCATCATCATTATCAGAGGCATCAGTGTAGAATGAAACCTGGGACCCAGGATGATGGATAACCAAAAGCAGAGGTAACCAGAGAAGCTGCAGAGGCTCTGCAGAGTGAAACCGGGAAGTGGCTATCAGATAAATGGTAGAAGCCAGAGACAGAGTGGAGTGCTCAGTGGTATGAGTAGATGGCTGGCAGCACCGGGTACAGTGGATGGCATTAGATGTCGGCTATGTGTTTCAGGGCGGTTTATGCCCTTATCTCAATCCAACTGCAGTGTCACATCTGGATGATGGTGATGACATGCTTGCAGTTCTGGGTCACTTGTGAGTGCATTTACTATTTTATCTATGTTTTAATAAATTATCTACACTTAGATGGAGGGGTCCTCTTCTCTTTCTTTTAAGTCAGTACTAACACCCGCTGAAGATTGCAAGTGCAGTGCATGGAACACAGGTTTCTCAAACCGTGTTCTGGTGTGAACTGGCCCTAAAGTTTTTGTAAACCTTTGAAATGCAAAATTAACAAAGCATATTCTAATACAGTAAACATAAGTTTGCTTACCTCAATTAATAGCACCTGTTGTGAATCTCTCACTCTGCAATCCTCAAGCGTCACTTATGGCAGATTTCTCTGAGACCAGGCAATCCATGGTGAGGGGCCCACCCACCGCTAGCACACAGAAAGTGATTGTCAGCCTCACCAAACTGATGATGTGCCTGTTTCCCAGTGAGACTGTGTAAAGAGAATTGTATCTCTTCCCTCCACTCAGTTTTCAGATTATAGTCACAAGTACTCTGTGCTGTGGCGTGTGTTATCTCAGATCCCCACCCCCTGCCTCCTTGCAGCTGAAAAATATGTTCTGCTCTGTGTACTTTAGGGGGCTCAGTAAAAAAGAGGGCTAGCTAAATGTAGGAGGGTCCGGTTCACCATGCATGTGTATCATGTGTGAAAAATCACACATGTGTGAATGTGTGAAAAATCACTCAAATCCTTACATTTGCCCATTTTTTCTGCATTAACTACTTCAGCCCCGGAAGGATTTCCCATGTTAGGATCAGAGCACTTTTTGCGATTCAGCACTGCGTCGCTTTAACTGACAATTGCACTGTCCTGTGACGTTATACCCAAATTAAATTTGCATCCTTTTTTTCCTCAAAAATAGAGCTTTCTTTTGGTGGTATTTGATCACCTCTGCGTCATTTCTGATCACCGCTTTAAACAAAAAAAGAGCAAAAATTTTGCAAAAAATGGAAAATTGAATATCAACTACTTACCGTAATTTTCCTTTCCTGATGGACTCCATGGCAGCATACGTTTGGGCTAGCCCCGCCTCCACTCCTCCCCTATAGGACCCCACTCCCATAAATTCTTGCCGTGTTCCGTAACTAGCCTCCTCAAGACATTGGGGGGGGGGGGGGAACTCTTGCTGCCATGGAGTCCATCAGGAAAGGAAAATTACGGTAAGTATTTGATATTCAATTTTCCATTTTCCTGACAGACTGTGGTCGTTGTTGGCCGGTCTTGATCGCGGAGAGAATAAACTTCAGGTAGTCAAATAAACAACACGGTCCTTAGGAGGAGGACAAAAAAGGAACACGGCCTCCGGCTCGGAGCAAGAATTTATGGGAGTGGGGTCCTATAGGGGAGGAGTGGAGGCGGGGCTAGCCCAAACGTATGCATGCCAGGAAAAAAAACATTTCTTACTTTTTGCTAAAATACAAATCCAAAAATATATATATATATAAAAAAACAAATGTATTCATCAGTTTTGGCCGATATATATTCTTCCTCATATCTGTGGTAAAAAATTGCAATCGGCATTTATTGATTGCTTTGCGCACCATGAGAATTAATTTCTGGTGTTTTTACAATTTTTTTTTTTTTTTTACTAGTAATGGCGGTGATCTGCGGTTCTTATCAGGACTGCGATATTGCAGCGGACATGTCAGACATTTTTTACACTTTTTTGAGGACCAATGACATTTATACAGCAATCAGAAATTTAAATATCCACTGATTACTGTGTAAATGTCATTGGCATGGAGGGGGTTAACCTGCAGGGGGCAGTGAAAGGGTTAACTGTATTCCGTGTTCTAACTGTGACTGGCAGGGGCACCAGAGAGCTAACTGATCCAGAGTACAGGGTTCTGTAGATCTCTCACATGCCGCCTGTCAGAATGGGAAACCGCTGTGTTTACATCAGCGGTTCCCCGTTCTGGCTCTGTCACAGGGTATCGCGAGCCACTGGCAGACTCGACCTGTGGCCCCACTCACTAAATTGACGACTATAAGCGACGATTTGCGGGACAGAACCACGATGTTGCTGCTTATAGTCGTACGGTGGTTGTCAAGTTGTTAAACACATGACCCAATCAGCTTCCAGGTTATATTGCTAAAGCTTAATTAAATACGCTGAGGTTAGAAGCTGATTGCAGTGGCAGCCTGCTAATTAGGGCCGCGGGCCGCCGCCCCCCAATCCATATGCCCGGCCCCTAATCTCCATGCAGGGTGCCGGACGCATGGATTTCAATGTGTTTTTTTTTTTTGAAGCACATGATTAGAGCCTGAGGCTCTAATTGGCCTCAAAAAAGGTGCACTTGTGTGACATTAGCAAATTAATATTCGCTAATGTCTTCCTGCATCTCCTCTAGGCCAATCAGTAAGCGGGTCCTGAGACCTGATTGGCCAGGGAGTCTTAGGACTCCTGGCCAATTGGGTCTCAAGATCCGCTTCCTGTTCAGCTGGGAACAGAAGCAAGAGCCCCGGCACCACCTCATCATCATCCTCCTCCCTGTACCTCTACCACAGCATAAGGTAAGGCCATGGATCGTCGCCTTCCCGGTAGTTAAATTGAGTGCTCGTAGTGTGAGTGAGCGCCAGGGGGGGTGGTGCAAGTGGGGAGAAAAGCCCTCTTTAGCGTTAGTAAATAAACCCTTTAGTGTCCAATATATCCCACCCACTTTCAGGTGCCATTTACACATATAACACAAACAACCAGCAGTTGTTCATTCAGCTACTGATATCACAGGAATATTTCAGCCTCTAATGGCATATTAGTCCAACATAAGTTGAATGAGAACCATCCAGTTGCATACCCCAAATAAATATGCTTTCTTATGTCTACTATAGAAAAGACACAACGCAGAGTTGTTAGCCAATGGCGGTGTAGAAAACTCTGCTACACGTGAATGGCTACAGTAATATTGTATCAGATTCTACATCCTAGTGTGTTCTACATCCTAGTGTGTAGGAAGAGAGATAGAAGGGTCAGTTCCTCATGGGTAGCTCTCATACCATGAGCACATAGAATAGAAAATGAGATAGCAAAACTATGCAAGTGAGGGCAAACACCTTTATGCTGATGACTTTGTGCATACCACATAAATGATCTTGTTTGTGCTGGTGAGACCCCTTGAATTTGGTGGCCTTGCCCATTTTTACCTGCAACTGCTTCTTCATGCATCTTTATCTAAAGATCCATCAATGGTAATTTGCAACAAATTTGTTATGAGGGAAAAGTATGTGATTTCTTCATAGACAATTTAAAGCTTCCATACCATTCTGAAGTTATACCTACTTTTTATGTGCATGAAATGATGCATATGTGAAGCTCTTCCCTTCATATTCTGCAAAGAAGATGCTTTCCTCCATCTTTATATGATAGACCTCATTTCCTGAACATCTACCATACATTTTCTGCCACGGCTCAGTGGACTCTTGTCCTTCCCTGTAAGACAAAATAATTAGATACATTGTACATCAATTTAGTTAACAAACCGTAAATTAACTCTTGTTTTTCTCTTTCTTCTTGTCTTGCTAGTAAAACCTTTACTTGTATTAAGGCCCAGAATCATGGCCCCAAATTATATAAGTATTGGGTGTATATTAAGGCACTTATTGGGAAGGATGAGCAAATCTGTTGACGCATAAGGCAGTTATGTATTGCAAACTGATTCAGCTAAATGTTCATCGAGATGTGCAAAATGATTTGCAGATAGAGCAAATCAATGAATTAGAATGTTTTTTGAGATTTGTGTAAATGCATTCATACATGGTTATTCTGGTTGAACAAAACACAAATCCATCCAATTCAACGTACGGGGAAAAAAAAACGTATCTAATCTACAGGATGTCATAAAAAGTATTAGTCATTAATACATATAATGTCATTAATCAGTATTATTTTGCTTGAGAAAATAATTATGTGATATTTCTCATACCAGACAGATCTGAATGGAAATATTCAGGCAACCCTGGATAAATCACACATTTTTGTTTGGCCTGAATACTTCCATATAGATCTGTCTGATGTGCAAAGAATCACAGAATTCAGGATCCAGACACTGTGATTAATAAACAGCATGATTTTGTGCAGATTGGACAAGTCTGCATGGCTATATTTAGGTCAATCCAAAAATGTGTTATTTGCAATTACCCTTATGTGCAAATCTGTTTAATCATCCTTATTTATTTTATGCACTAACCTCCAGTTAATAATGTTTGGGGCATAAGTAAAAGAGAGCTGGAACTGCCAGTATCAGTAATGCCTCACAAATGATAGTAGAATCAGCTGCGCCATAGATTACGGAGCTAAAAATCGATCATGGCTTTACAAGAGGCAAAGCTAACCTATATGTATTGATTTAGTAATAGAATAACCAACATATATGTAACGAGTCCTGATACACTAAAACAAATGCATCAGCTGCTAACACTCTGATCTTTAAAAAATGGCAATTTAATTTGCCAGGAAACAAAACAACATGACACAGAGATTTAAAAATATCTGACATTCATTTACATAATAATTTTCCCGATAATTTCACAGATTTACTCTCAGTGAACTATATATAAGTGCTGCATTATTCTGTTTTTTATGAGGATCAGTGCGTAATTACTAGTCTTACAGCACCACCATCTGGTTTCTTCATGTATAGAACTCAGCAGTTCTAAAGTACTGTATGTTCCACAGTGCTAATAAGCGCCCTTGTTCAGAGTAAACCCTACCATCCCCATAATGCTAACTATAATATTCATCATGACAGCAAGATAGCACAATGACAAATACTTTCCTACATATCACAAAGCTGGTCAAAGACTTGATATGATGGTTGCTTGATGTTTATTAACAGCAGCAGATATCCCTATTGAATAAATCTGATGATAACACAGGCCAACGTACATTTTGGTGCCTTAAATATCACACCTGTTCCTGGGTATATTTGACCCACTGATTCCAAAAATTGCACTCATTTTTCCCTTCTACCTTAAAGAAGAACTTTAAAATAAAATGCAATGGCTACAAATGTGTAATGTACAGCAAAGCATATATAGTGCAGGGGTCAATGTAATGTATTGAATGCATCAGTCAGGGCTATGTAATATCAGAGTATAAAATACAGTGGATAGTACTGTTTCATTTACCACATACCATATAGAGAGCAGCATTCAGGACTATGTAACATTTAGCATGTTTAGGGTGGCAGCGACTAGCCTGGCAAACAAGACTCAATAAAAGAAGACAGTGGGCAGACATGTAAGTATGCAGGATTCCTTACAGTACAGTGATCAGAGCCATTTAACATACAACATAGCATATAGAATGAAGGAGTCAGGACTATGTAGTGTAAGCAGTGCGCTAGTCAGGACTATGGAGCATACAACATGGCGCATAAAGCGCTGAGGTCAAAGTGCACTTGTCAGAACTATCTAATTGCACAGCAGGGCCCTCAGAGGTCAGGGTTAATTGTCTCCTAATGTTGGTGTAACAAAAATGGAAATTGAAGTGCCACACCGTATATTATACTGCAAGCAAAGTAGACCATGTAGAGCCTTTGGGGTGCCAAAGCCATCTGCCCAGGAACCAGATTATTTACATCGATTTCAATACTTTAACCACTTGATCCCAAGAAGATTTACCTCCCTTCATGACCAGGCCACTTTTTGCGATACGGCACTGTATTAATTTAACTGTCAATTGAGCAGTTATGCAATGCTGTACACAAATAAAATTTGTCATTTTTTTTCCACAAATAGAGCTTTCTTTTGGTGGTATTTGATCAAAACTGCATTTTTTTTATTTTTTGTGCTATTATAAAAAAAAAACCTGACAATTCTGAAAAAAAAAACAATATTGTTTACTTTCTGCTATAAAACATATCCAATAAAAAAAAATTTAAAAAATCAATTTTCTTCATAAATTTGGGCCAATATGTATTCTGCTACATGTTTTTGGTAAAATAAAATCCCAATAAGTGTATATTGATTACACAAACTTTATAGCGCCTACAAACTATGGAATATACTGTATACTGAAATGATTATTTATTTATTTTTTTACTAGCAATGGCAGTGATCAGTGACTTATAGCAGGACTGCAATATTGTGGCGGTCAATCGCACACTAACTGACACTTTTGACACATTTTGGGAACCAGTGATACAAATACTTTGATCCGTGCTAAAAATATGCACTGTAACTGTACTAATGACACTGGTTGGGAAGGGGTTAAATATATGGCTGGGAAGGGGTTAAACATATAGGGTGATCAAAGGGTTAAATGTGTGTCTAGCCAGTGTTTTGGTGTGCACTGTGTGCTGCTTTGCAGGAACACAGAATCCATCCATTCCCCGCTGACAGAATGGCGATCTGCCTTTTTCACATAGGCAGATCATTGTTTTGTGTTCTTAACCAACAATTGGAGGCTGCCGGAGGACATCGAGTCCCCGCAGATCGGCTTCTGCTATGAATATTCACAGTAGAAGTGGTATGCCAGCGGCGTGCGTGTGCCCACTGCTGGCAGAAGTGCCAAATCACGTATATATACATGATCTGGCACACAGCTGCCGGCCTGTAGCAGTAAAACTGCTATAGGGCAGTCAGCAAGTGGTTAAGATAGCGATACCAATAAGATAACCTTATGGGTCCTGTGCTATTTTTTCACTCTCGGTCAGATCATTCCTGCACCTCCAGCTGTGCTCTGACATCTTAGGCCACACTAACTAGTTTAAATGTCTTTCTAGGCCTGGTCATATGATCTGAATTTAATTTTCAAAAACATTTAGCAAAAAACTAAAAGGCCTCATTTACATTGCTGCTGGTAAACGGACGTTTAGAGGCATTTGGGCATTTTTTTTCAGCTGCCCCTGAACTTTCCTCTAGGTTATCTTATCAGTACATTTACACAGGGTAATTTAAGGTAGTTTCCAAGCAGTTGTGTTTAAAGGCTTTTTTTGGGACACAAAAAATGGGTTCAGACGCCAGTTCAATGGCATTTAAAATGCCAAACAGGAGGCGCATGCGCGGACTCCACCAAGATGGACGCGTAGTCCCGGAGCTCCGCGCCGTCCCGGAGTATACAACGCCATCGTAGCGCAGAGAGCCCGTGTCGCGCCGCCAGACCACCCCCAGACCTTAGGGGAACGCCAGGGCTTCTACCGGATGACTTCAGGTGGCGCGAGGAGGGCCCTGACTAGCCAGCTGGAAGCCGCAACGGATCAGCCCAGCACCAGCAATATGGCGTCCGCCACGCGGTACAACACGGAGTCAGCATGGGGAGGCACGGAGGAGGAGATGGAGGCCTCACATTCGCACCAGGAACCCTCACCGCACTTAAGGGGACCAGCAGCAGTGAGTACTCCTGATAACTTCCTAGCATCCCCGACGGACACCCTGTCACTGCTAGGCCGCACATTGGCGGAGGCCACACCATCATCGATAGGTGACTTGCCTAGAGGGCCTAGTGATATTGATTTGGGAGAGATCCCGGACCTGACAGAACCCACTGATTTCCCTTCCATGATGCAGGCCTTTTCCAGGCTTTTATCCAGAGGCCTCTCGCAAACTGCGACCCAAATCACTAAATCCATTCATGCGGATCTACAACAATTTGGCCTCAGGATCGATTCTATTGAGAAAAAGTCAGATCAAATGATTGGCAGAATTAATCAGAACACTTCCAGAATTCAAGACTTACAAGATCAACTGGAGAATGCACTAGCCAAACTCGATGATCTTGAAAATAGAAATCAAAGGTACAACTTTAGGATCCGAGGCTTGCCGGAGTCCATTAAAGATATCCACCCGGTTGTACGTTCATTCATTAAAGACTTGATTCCGGATATCCCTGATAACAAGCTGGAATTGGATAGAGCCCATAGGGCCCTACAACCCCCGCGAGCTGATGGCCTACCTCGCGACATCATTATAAAACCACACCACTATTCTACAAAAGAGGAAATCATGAGAAGGTCACGCACAGCAGATACTCTTGCTATCCAAGGTCATACAATACAAATATACGCGGACATTTCTCCCTATACGGTTCAGAAAAGGCGCTCTCTAAAACCCTTACTGCAAATTCTTACACAGAAAGAAATTTCCTATTGTTGGTCTTTTCCCTTCCGCTTGAACTTTTCCTACAAGAACATTGCCTATGGATTTTCATCCTTCAACGATGGGGAACAACTTCTTCTGCAACTTGGTCTCATCTCTCAGGAAGTGTCTCCCATTCCTCACACTAGAGGTGCTTCCACGTCCTCTAAAAGACCTCCACCACAAAGTCCCCTTACCACGGTTTGGAAAAAACAACAGAAGAAGAGATCCAAGGAAGCACATCCTCCATGACGGTCGCCCCTTACTGGGGCCATTTGGTCTGAGTATTTCATCTCTTTACTCCGAATTTGATGTTTTTGAACTCTGACTTTACCTAACACTTCTCTGGGTGAATGAATCATTCTTCACCCAGCCGGGGGGTGTTTTTGTGGGGGGTTCCCCCTCCCTTTTTTCTTCGGTTTCTTTTTTTGCTGTTGGTTATTTTGTTTTTTCTAGTATATTTTTCAGGTGGGATAATTTTTCTGGCTACTGAAGAGGCTCCTCCCTTCCCTCCTTTTGGGGGGTTGGGTCTTTCCTGAGCAGTATAACTGATAGCGTTAACACGTTTCACTGTTTCAATAGTGTTTAGAACTGTTTGAACAAAGTTATTATTACACTGGTTTTTATCCTTTATGGAATATCCATTATGCAGGGTCCGGAGGACAGTCGGGACTTCATGTTTATCCCCATAGGTTCAGCCCAGTTCCTATCTTAGCCAGGAAAATGCATAACATAATTGGTATTCCCCCCACGTTTGTAGGCTCGCACTACTGGGGGTGGTTACTGGAGTTTGACAGGGGTCCCCTGGGGGGGTTGGGGGAGCCTCCTTGCCTGGTTTGGGCGGGGGTGGCCTCCCCCCCCTCCCCGGGGACCGCGGGCGGCGGGACGTGGGGCTCATTTATTACATAGTGTCATGTTACATGACTGAATATTAGGTAATAATGATGGTTTCCTCGGGGCGGCTACAATGCGCCTCCATCCGACCTCGGGAGAACCATTGCATTCTCTCGGTGCCGGGTCGTGTTTCCCCTAAGGTGGGAAGTATGCGCTCGAGCGCCCCTGAAGCGGGGAGGTCTAGAGAATCCTCTGCTTCATTCAATTTCCTCATCATTAGCTAACGTAGGAGATGTACTTACTCTATTTTATATAACACTCTTATCCTTCTTTTTCTTTCTTCTCTATGCTTCTTCTCTACTTACCCGGAACCATGTGTCGGAGCAACAAGATATGTCCTCTCGGGTAGAGGTTCCTCGCAAGCCCATGCGACCAAACTCTCTTCGAAAGCAAACCCAGGGACCGCTTCAAGACTACGACTTTAAGGTGAGATCTATTAGTCAAGCGCTTATCTACCCTCTGGTCCATATATAGCACTAACACCACCACCCCGAACATACAAATTCTCTCCCACAATGTCCAAGGCCTTAATTCACCGAACAAGCGCAGGAAACTTTTTAACTTCTATCATTCCTTAAAAGCCGAAGTCCTTTTTTTGCAGGAGACCCATTTCCCTACCTCCTATAACCCCTCCTTTCTCCATAAGAACTATACCCAATTCTTTCTAGCAAATGCGCATAATAAATCAAAAGGAGTGGCCATCTGCTTCGCCAGACACTTGTTATTTTCTCAGCAAAAGATAATTAGGGATCCGGAAGGTCGTTACCTTCTAGTCTCAGGCACAATTGATGAACAGGTAGTCACGTTTATATTGTATTATGCACCTAACAAGGCTCAGAGGAAATTCATGGTTCATTTATTGAACACTCTCTCTCCTCATTTCCAAGGGGTAGTGATTATGGGGGGGTGATACGAACGTCCCACTTGATCTCTCATTGGACAAAAGTAAAAAGGCAGCATCCCATAATAAAAGACCTCCGAGACAGAGCCTGAAGATAGCACAAGCTCTATTCGAACAAGGTCTAGTTGATATCTGGCGGGAATTAAACCCTCACTCTAAAGATTTCACACATTTTTCGGCCCCACACAATACCTATTCCAGGATAGACCACATCTTCACATCCATTAAAACAGTCCCTTTAGCAAGGGCTGCCAAAATTCGAGACACGCCACTCTCAGACCACTCGGCGGTAACCCTCGTCGTGGGTCTCTCCACGAGTAATGGTAAGCCACGTAAATGGCGCATTAATGAATCCCTACTATCGAACCCTGTCCACTGCACTTTACTTGAACAATCTCTAACGGAGTACTTTGGGGTAAATGATAATGGGACGGTATCCCCTTCCATCCTCTGGGCGGCTCATAAAACTGTAATAAGAGGGAAGCTAATACAGATCTCTGCCCAATTGACCCGCCAACGTCGAGAGGAGATACGCAAACTAAATGAAAACTTCACTTCTCTGAGTTAAGCTCACAAAAGGCGTCCGAACTCTGAATCTTTAACTAAGTTAGAAAACGCGAGAACCCAACTCAATTTGGCACTCACCACCATTGCGGATAAACAATTAAGGTGGGCTGGGGCTAGATATTACTATCAGAGGGATCGTATAGGTTCGAAACTAGCCGCCAAGTTGAGCCCTAAAACCAGGCACGTAACATTCCCCAAGATTAAAATAAAGGGGGGAGAGCTCTCCCAAAATCCTATCAAAATTTTGGGACTGTTTCAAGAATTTTATTCACATCTCTACAAGGCCCCCCATGCAATAGCCCCACACAAAATGGAGAACTTTTTAAGGGATATTACGCTCCCCAAATTATCTCGGGAGCATATGGCAGAAATGGAACAGCCCATCTCCCCAGAGGAAGTCCAGGAGACTATTAAACATCTGAAAGCTAATACTGCTCCGGGACCTGATGGCTTCTCGGTTGTGTATTATAAAAAATTTGCATCCACCCTCGCCCCTTACCTGGCCCGTATGTATAACTCTTTTCAGAAGGGGGGAAAAATCAATACAGATTTAAATGCAGCATTTATATCAGTTCTTCCGAAGCCGGGGAAAAATCCAACAGAGATCAGCAACTATAGGCCCATTTCCCTTATAAACAACGATCTTAAGATATTAACTAAAATCTATGCTAATAGGCTCTCAGGATTTATCTCCAAGTATATACATAAGGACCAGGTTGGGTTTATCCCGGAGAGACAGGGGCCCGATCAAACTAGGAGGGCAATAGATATTATCTCCATTCTCCAGTCGAGGTGGGACCAGGGCCCTGCACAGGAGGGGTACCTATTGTCGATAGACTTGCAAAAAGCTTTCGACTCGGTAAACTGGAACTATATGTTCGAGATTCTTGCTCGGTGGGGTTTCGGCACTAATTTTTTGGGCACCCTACACGCTTTATACTCCAACCCCTCGGCTCAAATTCGCTTGCTGGGACATTATTCAGAAACCCTGGAGATCAGAAGGGGGACTAGGCAGGGCTGCCCCCTATCCCCCTTGATATTCGCGATAGCTATCGAGACGCTAGCAATAGCCATCAGATCGCACCCCGACATTAGGGGTGTGATGTGTGGCCCCCACGAACATAAATGTGCATTGTTTGCAGATGACTTGTTGTTGTTCCTTACGTCTCCCTTGATATCCACACCTAATCTTCTTAAAATACTTCGGGAGTTCGGCTCCATATCAGGTCTTGATCAAAAAACTTGTAACCTCCCATTAATAGACTCTTATCAAATAGCTGAAATCGACTATTAAATTAGGGGTCTATTCCTTATAACACAACCAAGGTGAGTTTCCCTTTTAATAAAACGTCAACATGATTCCAATATCTCCCCTATCTTTATAATTCTCGTCTCCTGAACAATTCCAAGTGAAGTTCTGGACTATACCTCGGCTTGAGGGCTTCATAAAATTCTTCTAATCCACACCTATAGTTCCCTCTGCATTCCTTGTTGTTGTTCAGTAGACGTTTG
>BLSH010536200.1:283602-297793 GCA_018402905.1 Glandirana rugosa | reverse complement strand
ACATAACATTAATATCGTAAAGAAGAAACCGAGGTAAATGTGTCCTGACAAAGGTGGAATAAATTTATTAAAAAAAAACTGTCGATCTTCGGCCGTAGATTTTGACGGCAAAACGCAGATTGTGTCCTATAATGACATTTATGTCTTGCTCTAATGTATCCATCTATTCATGGAGTTGTTATTCTATACAAACCTTTTGCTTTAATATTTGACGCTCTTTTGTTTGCAATGATGGATTGGTCTTTTGTAAAACAATAAAAAAACTTTGAAAGTAAAATGCCAAACAGCTTGGAAACGCCGCTAAACGCGGTAACGCACGTCTAGAACAATTTCGTTTACAGCTGTTTTCATTTAAAAAAAAAAAAGCAAAACGGCAGTTTTAGATGCCGGCTTCTAGCTGTCAAAAAAAAATTATTTAAATAAGGTGGAAACAGTCCTGTGTAAATGGAGCCAAAGAAGAAATGCTATAATTACAATACATTCAATCTCTGAATTTTGAATAGAACAACTTTGTTGTATCTGATTCACAATTCCACAAATTCATTATAAATAGTTATACATTGCGCCTGAAAAAACACTAGGCCTTCAAAAAAGTATGACAAAAAGTTAGGGTCATAGACTTGCTTTTATAGTGCTGCCCACACAAAATAGACACCGCAGCTATTATGGCTTGCCTACTGTAGATGCAGATCAAGCTCCAGTTACACTGCGAGTGGCATCCGTGGACCTTTTACAATAATGCAGTAAATTAATTTGTCAAAATGCAATGACAGGGCATATAGATGGTAACAGTGATAAAAACAACATCAGTTGAAAATAAAATTAACCATGTCCTTAGTATTTGCTAAGTTTACTCATAAAAAAAAACATTTCCTTTGCTTTTAATCAGTCTGCTGGGAGTTATAAAATTGTCAACTATACATTTGCATATTGATGTATAAATACTGTATATTATCACCATTATCCAAACACTTCCCAGTGCCTGGAGTCTTCCAAGAATTATGGAATTTGAAGAAAGATGGCTATAAAATATCGGTGTGTAATGCTGGGCCAGAGGAAAAGATCATAAAAATCTGATATTCTCAATTTTTAATTTTGTCTACACAAGTTCAACTTCATATAATTCAACGGGAGGGTTATACTGTCTGTTAGTTTTTTGGAGGGTTTATTCGCCATATGTGTCCCATTGGGGAAATTTCCCTTCACATCCTGCCCCTTAGCCAAAACCGAAAGTAAGAGGAAATCCCTCCAAAGTGAAGGAATCCCTGGTTGTCACCAGGGTCACTACGATTAATGTCACTGATAGAAGAATTCCCCTGTATTACTGTTCAGGGTACAACCAAGCAGTCCATTACGGGTGCAGGGGTGTCGCTAACCCCTGCATCCATGAGTCTGGCCCCCTAATCTACAAGGAGGGTGCCTGACACATGGATTCCAATGTTTTTTTTGTTTGAAGCATGTGATTAGAGCCTTAGGCTCTAATAGGCTTCAAAAAAGGGTGAGCTCGGGGCACAGAGGACTGCACCCTGAGCCCACCCAGTTGTGTAATAATAGTGAATGAATATTCGCTATTGTCACGCTGATTCTCCTCCCAGCCAATCAGGAAGTGAGTCCTGAGACCTGTTTTCTGATTGGCTAAAAGGAAAAGTGATCCAATTGGCAGCAGGAGGGGGAGGAAAAGCATGGCTGCCGTGATGCCGAGGACCAATTGACCCATCAGCCACCAAGTCTAAAAAAACTAAAACTTAATCCTGAGATGGTCAAGGATTCCATGTTTCATAGCTATTCAGTTTTTATATCACGTTTTCTTCTTCCAATAAATGATTACCTGTTTAGTCACTTTTAATAATCAAAATAATTAAAAACTAGGGTTGTATTACATAAAGTTATTGCTGTTATTACAATACATTATATACTTACCATTACAAGTTATTCTATCTTTATAGCGGAGTTCCACCCGAAAGTGCAACTTCCTCTTTAAGGGAAGGTGACCCCCTGACATGTTTTCACAGGGTCCCAGGTCCCACTTCCTCTCCTGGTGATGCGGAGCTGGAAGGAAGTTCAGCCTCCCACCCGGCAATCTTCTGGGACACGTCACAGGTCCCAGAAGATACGCCGGCCATTCCCAGGTGTTAAAGCTGGGCGCCCACACTTGTGATGCTGGCGCCGGACGGAGGAGGGGGAGAAGATCAACGCTGTGGGCGGCCGCATCGCTGGAGCCTGGGACAGGTGAGTGTCCGATCATTAAAACTCAGCAGCTACACTTTTTGTAGCTGCTGACTTTGAAAGGGGTGGAACTCCGCATTAATTGTGAGCATATTTTTGCTTACTTTAAAGTGGTAGCAAGCTCGGCAGTCTGACTTGCGTCCATTAAAATAATTTATAAACCATATACATTGTGCTGTATTTGTATTATTTCTAACTGTTGCCGTTAGAAATCGAGCCAAGTGCAATTAAATGATGTCACTGGCACATACACACATTTGAGGTGATTCACAACATGCTCTTTGTATCGTCAGTCTATTCCGGGGGATGCCGTGTCTACGCCATCCACTCTCTGTTGCATTGCAATCCCACGAGAGTATGACACCATGCACAGCTTCCTGAAACACCCCAATGGGCATGCGTATCATTCTGTCCCTTACTACAAGAAAGGGTGGAAGTTTCATACAGGATATATGGCGGAAAAGAAAGGTAAACCTTGCGCCGGATTCAGACGGAAAAACAAGCTGGCTGCAAAAAAGTAAGATAAGACAGAGGGAGATAATCAATGAGGCAAAATCATGTACTAGCTGTATTGAATTTCAGGAATTGAATGGCTGAGTTTACTACTGCTTCAAAGAAATAAATGTGTGTACTTAAAGCTGAACTCCATAATAAGCAAATATCATCTAAATACAAGTGAACTGTGTATTCTTACTTTAATCTTGTGTGCTTTTTGTATTTCTTCCAGATCAGTGCAGTAATCGATTTTGAAATATTACCTCTGTGCAGGAGCTTTCTCTGATTATGACCAATCATTGAGCTCTCTCTCCTTGCGCAGGGAGATTGGTTTTGTCTCCGCCCACTCCTGTAGTTTTCTGCAGGCAGCCTGTAGCAAGTGGAGCGCTGGGTCTCTCAAACAGTTCTGCCCTCTGCACAGCCTATGTACAGTAAAGTGATGATGCCACTGCTCTTTTTACAAGGTAATCTCCAATCTGCCAAGGCCACTGATGCACACAAAGAGGATTTATATCCTTTGTGGCTAAGGAGGATATGTTTGGGTGAAAGTTTTTCTACCCGAAATTCAGCTTTACGTTTTGAAGGACAAAGAATATACATAACAAACAAACAAACCAAAAAATCTTCCAAACAATGCAAGCTCCTTATGATGGAATGGCCATATACACATTACTGTCAAAAGTTTTCGGACACCTGTCTTTACACACACATGACCTTTAATGGCAACCCAGTCTTAGTCCATAGGGTTCAATACTGAGTTGACCCACCCTTTGCAGCTATAACAGCTTCAACTCTTCTGGGAAGGCTGTCCACAAGATTTAGGAGTGTGTCTATGGGAATGTTTGACCATTCTTCCAGAAGCGCATGTGTAAGGTCAGGCACTGATGTTGGATGAGGCGTCTCTGCTCTATTTCACCCCAAACATGTTCTGTCGGGTTGAGGTTGGGACTCTGTGCAGGCCAGTCAAGTTCCCCCACCCCAAACTTGCTCATCCATGTCTTTATATACCTTGCTTTGTGCATTGGTGCGCAGTCATGTTGGAACAGGAAGGGGCCATCCCCAAACTGTTCCCACAAAATTGGGAGCGTGAAATTGTCCATTATGTCTTGGCATGCTGACGCCTTAAGAGTTACCTTCACTGGAAGTAATGGGCCAAGTCCAACCCCTGAAAAACAACCCCACACTATAATCCCCCCTCCACCAAATGAATTGGGCTAGTGCACAAAGCAAGGACCATAAAGACATGGATGAGCGAGTTTGGGGTGGACAAACTTGACTGGCCTACACAGAGTCCAGACCTCAACCTGATATAACACCTTTTGGGGCGAAATAGAGTGGAGACTGAGAGCCAGGCCTGCTCATCAAACATCAGTGCCTGACCTCACAAATGTGCTATTTGAAGAATTGCCAAACATTCCCATAGACACACTCCTAAACCTTGTGCACAGCCTTCCCAGAAGAGTTGAAGCTGTTATAGCTGCAAATGTTGGGCCAACTCAATATTGAACCCTACAGACTAAGACTGGGATGCCATTAAAGTTCATGTGTGTTAAAAGGCAGGTGTCCCAATACTTTTGGCAATATAGTGTATGTTGATGGCAGCTACCAAGGGAAAGGTTTTTTATTATGTACTATGCATGAAAATAAAATGGCTATACCTTTTATTAGCCACAAACAATTATTACTAATCCAGGCTCACAGTGCTGCTACATTTCTTATAAGTTTGGAGTTTGTAATAATTCATGGCATGCAATGTGTATATCTATAAATGAAAAAAATGGACTACAGAAAAGGAATCATTGGCCTTAGCAAACAACAAAGTTTAAACTATCATAGTAAAAAAGTACAACAAAGAATATGATAGGTTGCTATGAGAGATAACCCTATATTTGCTTCAGTATTACTATGCTTTGCCATAATTTGTGTAGAGGGCTCACAAACCCAGATGGATCAGTGCACTTTGCTTGAGGCAAATTTTATTTTCTCAGCGTATTTGGCAATTTATTTCCTTTATGTTCTCAATAGAGGAATGCCTGCCAACAAATCATGAGAATAGTATTATACAAGAACAGATTAACAGAGCTGAAAAGGCCCCAGATCCGAAGTAATGTAGCCTTAGCCATTAAATCCCCTGCCATTGTGTTTGCCTTCTTGCAGTATTCTCCAGCTTATAAGATTTATTCTGCACCTTGTCATTAGCTGTTATTAGAGTTTAAAAAAAAAAACTTTCTAGGCTTAGACATAATTAAAAAAAAATCTGCAAATAATTTACTGGAGCAAAAGAAACACTTACACAATGTGGTTTTGTTTATTATTGATTTTGACTGTTTGTAGACAAGAAAATGTATTACAGTACATAAAATGCAGCTCAGAAAGAAACTGGGGAAATCATTACTAATATATCTTACATGTTGGAGAAGAAAAAGAGAAAGCTATTATACATTATATAGAGGATAGAAGAAATGGATAAATATTTCTTCGTTTATGTCCTCTAGATGGCAGTGGAAGATTGTTTTTTTGGCAGACCTTTCAACACAAAATGGTGAATAGCTTTCTGTAGCATTAATATTATACAGTATTATAAAAAATACAGTAACAGTTCACCATAATCAGGGCCAGATTAACATAGGGGCTATCCAGGCCCCTTCCTTAAGATAGGCCCAGTCCAGTGGTTTGAGTGCATCACTAATGCTGCCCAGGTCTGATCTGTGTGCAGTCTACACATGATTGATATGTAAATTGTGGGTGGCGTTGATAAGTAAATTGTTAGTGCATTCATAGGTCAAACTGCCTGAGCCCTGGTCCACCATCACCTGTGCTGAATGCTGCCAACATTGGGGATGTACAAGTCAGCCAGTCAGTCTCTTAGGCTGCCATAAGCCTGTACTGAAAAGGTACAGTAAAAAGGCCCACCAAAATCCTCAGCACCAGGCCTATGTTGCTCTTAATCCGGCCCTGACCATAATGACAATTGCAACAATGAAAGTACACTGACCATTTACAACAAAGGTCCACAGATCTAAACAAAGGGCCAACTAATTCACTGTCCTCCTTAGGGAGGCTGGACTGTGATTAGTAGGGTTGCCACCTGTCCAGGATTCACCTGGACAGTTTGGGTTTTGGGGTTTCGGGTTCAGCTGCGGCTCCCTAAGTAACATCCACTGTTTGCCATAGCATGCATAGTTGCTGCTCTCCTTGAGGCACCCAAAGGTGTACCAGGTCTTTTATAATCCTGTACAAAATGTGCCCTGTGCCACTAAAATGTTCGGGTTTGGCTTGAAGAAAAGGTGGCAACCCTAGTGGCTAGTAGGTATAAAAATGCCCCGGTGTAAATGGCAAATGGGTGTTAACATTGCCTAAAAATTGGTGATCAGTGAGAGTAAGACACAACTGAGTATTTGTGGTTAGGTGGTTGGAGGATGGCCAATTCATATCACCAGTGGAAGCAATAGTGCATAATCATTGATATCAGTGTAAAGAATAGTGCCTCATTATTGGTGTAATTGGGAGGAACAGTGCTCATTGTTGGGGTCAGTGGGTGAAATAGTACCCCGAGGGCTGGTCAAGGAAAAGAAAGGGTCACTTTCAGCCCAGAGGCCATGGTCTAAGGCCACTGATTTAGGCCTCATGCACACAGGACGTTTTTTGACTGTTTTACAGCAGCTGTTTTTAGCGGCAGACTTTTTTTCTACAGTCAATAAACCCTCCATCATGTTGTCCTATGTGTTCATGTACACATAGGCTGTTATCAGCTGTTTTTAGCAGTGACGTTTTTGAGATGTAAAATAAAAAACAAGACCTGAGGGTTTTTTTGGACGTTTTTCAGCTGTAAAAACGTTCAAACGCTTAAAAACGTCCAAAAACGCTCAAAAACGTCAATCCCCAGGTTTTTTGGACGTTTTAGACCAATTGAAAAAAAAAAAGCTGGCCCTTTAAAAACACAAAAAAAACCTGCAAAAATACGGCAGTAATATAACGCTGGTAAAAGCCGAAAACATCCCTGATAAGCTACTGACATTTTTTGGCAGTTTTTTTAAAGTCCTGTGTGCATGAAGCTTTATAGATTATGGAACAGTTTACACCAGAAAGGCAAAGCAAGTCTGATACTTAATGAGGTAGTTCACCGTTTTACCAGAAAGCTGCCTATGTAGAAAAGGGGCATCTGTAAATAAAATAAATTGTGTAGCTTTGACCAGAGTTGAATAATGCCTTTGCTATAGGTGTAGGCCATTTGCATGAAGTTGCCTTCATACCTAACTGGAAAACCATAGGATGTTGCTAAGGATGTTCCTAGAAGAGGCCTAGCTACTGCTCACATTCCCCATCACAGGAGCAAGCTCTAAAAAGATGAGCTCAGAGCTAATGCATTAAGGGAGAGAAAGCACATGTGAGGAGGTTTGAATCAGAGAAAAAGCTTGCTCTTGTGGTGGTGAAAGGCAACAGTAACAACTAGACCTCTGTTATCAACATCCTTAGCAATATCCTAGGAGTTTTCCAGTCAGGCTTCATGAGGTATGTAAATGGCTTATGCCTATAGCAAGGGCATTATTTACCTTTGGTCAAGGCTGTGTTTTTATCTACAGATGTCCCTTATCTGCATTTTGAATTGACAAGTGAATAGGTGTCAACAGTAGAGTTGAGCGGACCTGGACTGTAAAGTTCGGGTCCGTATCGAACTTTGGGGTGTCCAGGACCCGGACCCCAACCCGGACTTTTCAAAAAAAGTCCGGGTTCGGGTCCAGGGTTCTGGTATTTTATTCCACGTGTTGAATAGCTGCCAAGGGCAGCCAATCAACAATGTTTCACTGGTTTGCCCTTAGAAACAATCACAGCCATGCCTACTAATGGCATGGCTGTGATTGGCCAGTGCATCAATTGACACAGCCTCTATATGGGGCTGGAGTCACCGTGCTGCATGATATATGCTCTCAGGATAGTTTAGGGAGCGGATGCTGCTGGCTCTGTGAGGGACAGATTGCAGATATTAAAGAACATCTCATCCTGCTGCACAGAACGATCTGACTGGAATAGGTAGAGTCTGTTGCTTTAAGGGAAAGATTATTGTTCTAAAATCATCTCCAAGTTGTACAGGGAAAGGTTCCAGCTATTGCTTTAAGGGAAAGATTATTGTTCTAAAATCATCTCCAAGTTGTACAGGGAAAGGTTGCAGCTGTGTCTTCCAGCCGCATAGAGCCATATTATTGTTCTAAAATCATCTCCAAGTTGTATAGGCAAAGTGTATTCCAGCCGTATAGAGACATATTATTGTTCTAAAATTTAGAACAATAATATGGCTCTCTATGCGGCTGAAAGACACTTTGCCTATACAACTTGGAGATGATTTTAGAACAATAATATGGCTCTATGCGGCTGGAAGACAATAATCTTTCCCTTAAAGCAACAACCTCCACATGCACCTCCATTTTTGATTTTTTTATGTGATTTTAACATAAAAATTATTTTAAGTTATTTCCCTATCCCCATTTCTTTGTAGGGCACTTGTCCGACTCTTACCCCCATTTTCCTTCCTATTGTAGACCTCTAGGGCTTGCCAGGACTTTGTTACAGCCATTTTTGTGCCTAAAAGTTTGGGTCCCCATTGATTTCAATGGGGTTCGGGGACAAAATTCAGGTCAAGTCCGGTCCCGAACCCGGACTTTGTCCGGTAATTCGGCAGAACCTGCCGAACCCAGACTTCCAGAGGTTCGATCAACTCTAGTCAACAGGAAAACCTGACTTTATACACCTGCCATACTTACTGTAACCAGAGCCTTACCTTGGCCACCGACTATATTTGAAGAGCAGCACACAACTGGTATTTGGCATTATGAGTAAACACCTTTTTGTACAAAATGCATTAAGGAGTTAGCTGAATATCCTTTACGTGTTGCTCCTAATTCAATAAATCTTCTGATCAACACAAGTCAATGCTTTTCAAGCCTGTACTTATTTTGTAAATTAACTCAAGCATGTTATTGCAATTGGTTAGAAGGAGAATTATATCACTGGTGAACATACTACTTTGTCCTGTCCAAACCCATAATAAACCATAATAAACCAAAATATACATTCCAACACTGAATTTAGTAAAAATAATATAGAAAACTCACAGCCATATGCAAGAAATACTTTTCAATTCAGTTGAGTATTTCTATACAAAATATTAAATGTATGTTTGCATTAAAAAGAGTTTAACTTAGTATGGTCTGTCCTAAAAAAACGTGTGCTGTTGCAATTCATTATATGCACATCTGCGCTTAAAGTATGATATTAGTCCCCCTGCAAAGTCCCAAAAATATCTCATGATTCTGCAACCTAATTTGGCTTCCTGTAATAGCGTGGTAACAACGCCTTACTGCTTATGAATTCAAAGCAGAATACCATGTAGTTAACATGTAAATTGATTGCACTGCCTCTATTGCTAAAACCCTGCCATTGTGAGCTGCAGCGTCTGGGGGAAGAGGAACATGAGAGACAAAAAATGAAGGAGAATATTATGTTTATCATACAGGAGACTTTAATTGTACTTTAAATGCTGGTTCACATAGGGGCGGCTTCAAAGTCGCCCGATTCTCGTCAGACTCTGAAGCTACCCTGTACAACGTGGCTTGCAAAATTACTTCTGTATAGAAGTCAATGCAAGCCACTCTGAAGTTGCCCCAAAGTAGTACAGGAACCATTTTCTAAGTAGGAGCTACTTGAGTCACTCCTATTAGAATGGTTCCATTGTACTGTATGGGGCGCAACTTGTCAGGTGACTTGTCAGGCCCCTATGTAAGTATTTAAGTCTAAGTATTTAAATCTGTCTTGTTATTATCTTCATGTTATAAACATTATGAACTAATCAGGTTCTGCTGCATGCACATGTTCTATAAGAGAATGTGTAGGCAGGATGATAGAGCAGAGTCAGCAAAACTGATGACTTAGTAATGTGTTGCTGCTCCTTCTTTGCTTAGTCAGCTGGCTGTGGGCAGGGAGGACACCATTATATTGCTTTATTCTAAGAGATAAGGCAGTGTCACTCTTCTGACTGTGCTGTCTTGTGAAGGTGCATAAACCACAAAAATAATGTGTTGCTGCTCCTTCTTTGCTTGGTCAGCTGGCTGTGGGCAGGGAGTTGACACCATTTTATTGCTTTATTCTAAGAGATAAGGTGTTGTCAATGTTCTGGCTGTACTGTCTTGTGAAGATGCATAAACCACAAAAGTGGCTTGACAGACTTAAAATCCATTTAGCTGTTAAGACAATCTATGCACCGTATGTAAATTTCATTCAGTGGCAGCTGCTCATTAGAGGCGCAGGGGGGGGCGCCACCCCCCAATCCATGCGCCCACCCCTAATCTATGTGCAGGGTGCCGGATGCATGGATTCCAATGTTTTTTTTTTTAAGCACATCATTAGAGCCCACCCTGTTGTGTGACATTAGCAAATTAATATTCACTAATGTCTTCCTGTTCCTCCTCCCAGCCAATCAGGAAGCAGGTCCTGAGACCCCATTGGCCGGGAGTCCAAAGACCCGATTGGACGGGAGGAGAAGTTACGGCTGGGACATGGAGGAGACAGAGGTGGACAGCTGCCGCTGCAGCTGTGACCTGAATAAGGTAAGTGCAGGGCTGACGGGGGGGCCTGGCGGGCCAGAGGGTGAGTGTGCGATGGTGGGGGTGGAAGGTGTGGGTATGGTGTGCAGTGGTTGGCTGGAGCGATGGGGGGTTAGAGTGGGATGGCAGGCTGGAGCGACGTGGGGGTGTCTGTGGTCAGGTCTGTCTAATGCCCCCCCCCGACCGATCGAGCACCAGCCTCCACTAATTTCATTTATAGATTTAGCTATTTGGCCAGAGCTTAGCTTTAAGGGAAAATGCTTGTCAGTGATCCAAGTAGTGAAAGACTGTATAATTATAATGCATACAGCTTAACCATAGTTTTCATCTCCACTATTGTCTGGGGTATTATAATTAAAAGCATTCTTAAATAGATACAATATTCAGCTTTGAAGCTGAACACCAGGATGAAAAAAAAAAAAAAACTTAACATGCCCCCGTTTCGCCTGAAAATTCTTCTTATTCCTCTTTCCAACAGGATTTTACTGCTCACCTCTTCTCTCTGTTGCACCAGGTTGTTGGTTGGCCCTGGCCTTTTTCATGTACAATGCAAGACTTTAGGTTCTGCATTGTATGCAATGGGGTCAAAGAGTGCCCACTGTGTAGAGTGCCTTAGAGAACAGGCTTCAGGGGATCAGATGAATAGCATGGAGAAAGTCTCCCAGAGTGAAGGATAAGGTAAGTATTACAGCTTATTCCTCTAACCTTCGACTTACCAAGTATTTACCATTTGCAGTGTGGGGAGGACCACTGCAAAGGTATTTTTGTTTTGGTGCATGGAGTGGGGTTTTAAGGCAGTTTATACACAGCACAATAGCAAAAAAATGTGCTATATTTGTCATTGAATGGCTTTAACCTATTCCCTTCCACCAATGTAATACGTGCTTGCTGTTGATCAGCTCAGCATGTTTCACACTGCTCATGGTCACTTCAGCATGATTACAGAGTACTTTGTTGTTCATTTATAGTAATAATAAAACGGTTTACATGTCGGGGGGGACATGTCGGGCCGGCATGAAAGATGGCTGTGTAATCCAGGGCTCCGTCAGTCTTACCTTCTGAGTGACATCTCAGTGACATAGAGAGAGGAACCCTGACACACCGACACTTGCCCCAGACTCGCCGCAAACAGAACAAACTGCCTCAGTGACTAACAGACTTAGCCAGATGAGGGACAGGCAAGATGGTGCCGGCTCCAGATCCAGAGGTGCGGCCTGCTCTCATCAAGGCTCTGTGTCGCAGTCACACAGGGCACCTGACAGCCATCCTAACCTGGGTGAGTTCTCTTCTTCTACTAAACCCACCACCCATAGCACTGCTAAGACCAGGCAACACAGGGATGAGGATTCCCTTCACCTCAGCCAGAAAAATTCTGATCTTCCCGGCTCCACACCGGGCATTCAGACAGGAGGCCCCATAGATTCCTTCCCAGCTATGGATCAACCATCCCCATGACTAAGCTCCGGGTGCGGACTGAAACACGTTGGGGGCGTGGCCTGGTTGGAGTCCAGGCTGAGGTTGCCACTCTACTCACCTCTCTAGGACATCTTGGATGTGTGACTTCCAGGAGCTACCCCTTTCCTCTTTGCACCTTTGCAGGAGGACCTAGAGCTCTGTATAGACAGCCCACAGAATTCCTTAACCTAAATTCCTCCCTGACACCGCTCCCTGGGATGTGCTGGCCCAAATCCATTTTTACTATGTGAAGGATTGAGTGATGATGGCGGCCAAACACAACCCAGCAGTACCGGATGACTTTAGGGGTATCTCCTTGTACTCTAATATCTCTAAGCAAACAGCGCTCAACAGGAAGAAGCTCTCACCCCTGACTAAAATCTTGCTGAATAAGAAAATTCCATACAAATGGGGATTCCCCACTAAGCTCCTGGTCACCTGGAATGACAAGACGGTATCCATATACAATGTTGAAAAAGGTGTGCCAATATTGAAACAGTGGCGTCTAATCCCTACTGATGACCAACTAGCTACTCCTCACCCACCAGCGAGACTGGAAGAAGATTGGACCTGATCTCAATGACACGAGATCCTGACTCAACTAATCCTCTCCTTGTATATCTCTACCTTACATAAGTGTAAGGCACGGAGCCTTTCGTGAGTACTTGGTGGTCCCTAAATATCCCCCTTTCCCTTTTTGGGATACTGAAACAGCCCCGGCTGCCCATGTTACCTGTACCTTTTTTCTTCCACCAGCATATTTTTAATATGTTGTGTTTTAGTTTTTCTTTCCTGTTGTTGCAAATTTTTTTTTAACCTATCCAGTCGCACTACCATTGGGACATATCACTACTGTCTGGCCTTAAATAATCCTGAGAATAACACTCTTCAATTACCTACTTTTGACAGTCTGCCCCTACGGATAAATCCAATTGTTATTCCTTCCCATTATCCACCTTTAAAAATGAAGAATTGTCTACCTTTGAAGCAGCACATTAACCATCGCCATGCCCCTGAAATGGATATCCATTAACGCGAAAGGCCTCAACAGTCCCTTTAAAAAAGCTGCTATACTGAAAAGCCCGCTCCCTCCAAGCAGATAATCTCTTCACTCAGCAAACTCACTTTGTGGCATCCAAATGTCCTTGATTCCAGCTCCATCTTTTTCCCCACATGTACATAGCCACTGGGTCTAAGAAAGCTTGTGGGGTCCTCATTGCTATCAAACATTATATTTCCTTCAAATGCATAAAGCAAATCTTGGACCCTGTGAACTCAATAATACAATCTTCACCCTGGTTAATCTTTATGCCCCTAACACCAACCAGAAGAAATTCCTTGCTCCTCTGTTCTCACAACTCCTGGAATTGAGACAAGGCTCACACATTATAGGAGGGGACTTGAATTCCATTGTTGACCTTACTTTGGACACTTCCACCATGAAACGACTATCAACGTAATCACTTCTCCCTGCATTGCAAGTATGAATTGTATGATATTTGGAGATTCCTACATGGTTCTGAAAAAGACTATACCTTTCTGTCATCACCCCACTCTTCCTACTCTGGGAACGACCTCTTTCTCATGGACAAAAGGTCATTGCAGAATGTGCTCAGTTCAGACATTGGTATAATATACCTGGTCAGATCCCACCCCGATTTCTTTGGTCTTTGATGACTTAGCAATTCACCTCCTTTCATTTGGAGACTCAACACTTCTCTCCTGTCTGACAGGCGATTATACCAACAAATACTGCTAGCACATCAACAATTCTTTGAACATAATGGCACACCAGAGATTAACTGTTTCAGTCTGTGAAATACCTATAAAGCCTATATATGTGTGGAATGCTGATAAAAATTGCATCATGGAAGCAGAGGATACATCAGGTTGAAGACCTACTTTGTACTATAAAACTAGATATTTGGGGGGAACACCCTGCCAAACGCATGGTGCTGCTCGTAACGACCAACAAACAAGAAATGTATAAAAGTTACAGCGCACACATGATACATACTCCTGTCAGGCTATTTTAAAAGCATCTAAAACGTATGTAGCAAAAAATGCAAAAATACGGGGGTTTGGTCACACTGAATGGCCATGAAGTGCTTAAGCCCATTGACTGCTGCAAAGTACCCCGTTACCAATGGGAACCTACACTGACCTTAGAGTGAATGCTCATATCTCTTAAACCATGGAAGCTAACGCCTCTCTTTATGGGAGATCAGAGGACACATCCCATGGATCAGGTGGACACTGATTGGGGCTAATTAAGGAGGATGGGGTTCACCAACCCAAAAAGGTCTGGTCAGGACCCAAGCATAAAGCATACAACAAAACTAGATATTTGGGGGGAACGCATAAAAACGTAAAAAACGATGTATGCAAAATCTACGAAAATTTTATCGGACTGTCCT
>BLSH010536200.1:225329-254636 GCA_018402905.1 Glandirana rugosa | reverse complement strand
CCGGTCCCGTTTGTCTTCCCCGCTCTCGCCCGTCGGGACGGATCAAGGAGACGTTTAACCTTTCCCTAGTCTAACCACAGGGCGCATCCGGTGGGACCGACAGCCTAAACTTATTTCCCTCTCATGGGTAAACTTCTTTTTCCCCGGTTTGGGGGTAAACTCCTCTTGGAACACGTCCATACAGGTCCTCTCCGATAGTTTTCGGAAGGACTGTAGGTTTCTATCCTCCGTACATCCATAAGCAGATCTCGCTCGATCCAACCACTCATCCTGATGAGACGCCTGTAACAGAGGCCGAACAGAGTTTCCGTATTTCGGACAGAGTAGTCCTACTCACCAACCTAGCTCGCTCTAGACGAATACCTACATGCCTCCTATCTTTGGATGTCAGGAAGGCTTTTGATAGCCTCTCCTGGACATACCTGCACAAGGTTCTCCTCAAATGGGGGTTTGGCCCCTTTTTCTTCAAATGGGTACTCTCCCTTTATTCAAATCCGACAGCCAGGGTGGCCTACGCGGGACACCAATCTGATCCCTTTCCAATTTGCAGAGGAACTAGGCAGGGCTGCCCGCTCTCGCCCCTTCTGTTTGCCCTGGCCATTGAACCACTAGCCCAGAAAATCCGAGATAACCCGAACATAAAGGGTCTAGAAGTGGGTGGGCATACACACAAACTCTGCCTGTTCGCAGATGATATACTACTTTTTGTAACGACCCCAATCACCTCCATACCAAATCTCCTCACAACCCTTACTTCTTTCGCTAGCCTTTCTGGGCTAGTGGTTAATCCTCAGAAGTCCAAAACCCTCAATATCTCCATACCCCAGCCCATGCACTCGCATCTACAGTCGGTACTCCCGTTCTCTTGGACACTTGACGGATTAAAATATTTGGGTGTAAAATTAACTTCTAACCCTACTGACCTCTTCCAAGCCAATTACCCTCCTATGCTCCGACACTTAACAAAACTCATGGCCTCCTGGCAGTCCCTTTCACTCTCCTGGCTGGGGCGTATCTCAGCAGTGAAAATGGTCATATTACCCAAAATCCTGTACCTCTTTAGGATGCTACCTATACCAGTCCCCCCATATTTCATCCGCATCTTGCAGCGCAGAGTTCTCACTTTCGTCTGGGGGGAAAAAAGACTGCGTGTCCCTAGCTCAATACTTTATCTACACAAATCGCAAGGTGGGTTGGGACTACCAAATTTTCTTAAATACTACCAAGCAGCCCAGCTATCTCCCTTGACCAAATACCACGCAACCAAAGAAATTCCTCTATGGGTGACCCTGGAATCTATAGACTGTGACCCCTTATCCGTGGCAAACCTACTATGGTTACAACCGAAAGACCATAAACATATAAGCAATCCAATTACACAACACTCCCTTCGTATCTGGAACACACTGAAATTTAAATATAAGCTTCAATCCCCTCACAACCCACTTCTCTCCTACGCCCGCAACCCCTCATTTCCACCTGCTTGGACTTCGCCACCTCTATTCCACCGATGGGTAGCGGCAGGCCTCCTTAGAGCCTATTCTTTTGTAATAGGCAGAAACTTCATTCCATTTGCTACCCTATCAGAAAAGCACAATCTCCCACCCTCAGAACTGTTCCGTTATCTCCAGCTCAAGCATTTTTTCTCCCCTCATGTACATTCAGACTCTTCCATACCTCAGAAAACGACATTCGAGCAGGCCTGCGACCGAGACCCCCATATGCGTGGTCTAATCTCCCAATTGTACCAAATCCTACAGGGTTCATTTCCGCACACCTCTCTCTCATATGTCTCCAAATGGGAACAGGATCTAAATATCCACCTCGAACCAGAAGACTGGTCTAATATTTGGCAAGACACAAAGTCTGCCACTCAAAACATTATAGCCTCTGAGGCAAATTATAAAGTACTCTTCCGGTGGTACCTGGTCCCTGCACGTATACCAAAATACCAAGCAACATATCCTTCGACATGTTTTAGGGGGTGTGCGGACAAAGGAACTCATCTCCACATTTGGTGGGACTGTCCGATCGTAGGCCAGTTCTGGAACGAAGTTTTCAATATCATCTCTAAAATAACAGAACAAACAATTCAACCTACACCAACACTAGCCCTACTGAACCTTAAACCCCCAGAGATCACTAAAACAAGATTTAAGCTAGTTCTCCACATACTAACAGCAGCTAAGCAGACGATTGCCAGGGCATGGAAAACCCCTACCATTCCAATAATGGAGCTGAAGCATAGAGTGACCAAATCTATGGTTCACTCTAAAATAGAGGCAACAATTCTGGACACCATTTCAAAATTTGAAAGAATTTGGACACCCTGGGTCCGCCATTTCCTGCCCCCAGATTTTGATAACACTCTATTGCTCCCATAACTTGACTCTACAGTAACCTGGACCGCCGAAGCGATCCTCTCCCACGAGTGGAAATCCCCCTCCCGGCCTCCCTGCACTTACCCTATCTCTCCCTTCCTCTCTTTTCCTCCTTTTCTCATACCTCCCCTCGGCATACATGCCTCCTTCGTCTTTGAGGCACTTGTGCCTAAGGTTGACTTCCCGTCTAATTATACTTTGCTTGCCCTACATAAGACAGATGTACTGTAACCATAGACGCAAGCGAGCGAACGATTCTTCATTATGCTCTGCCACCGCATTTAATTTGTAACCTGTCTGTACCAGGCATGCTTGCCGAACCAACCTTTGTCTGTTTGATTCTCTTACTGGTTTACCAATAAAATCTTTGAACCGAAAAAAAAAAAAAAAATATGCTTCAAATCTGTACAGATTTAATGTCTTCAGTCTCATAAAAAAGACATTAAGCTCAATTCACTAAATAATATTGTATACAATATTTGGATCATATGACACATCTGATTCAAATATTGCATGTGATATTAAAAGAGTTTATCAGTTTAGGTGGAATTTACCCCAAAAATAGCAAATGCATGGTAAAAACTAGTTTAAAAGTCAATTTTAAAAAAGGAAATAAATACATTAACAAATTTGTTAAATAAGTAGTGATCTAGCCATACACTTATTGAATGTATTAAATTAATAGCTGGCTGTTGGGGAGCCAGAATTTGCCAGCATCTTCACAAACATGACACATCCTCTCTGTCAGCAGGGGATTCTTGGCTGGCAGCAATATGTAAACAAAGGAGCTCTGTGTCAAGCATCTGTGGTAGTGAACCCTTGTAGATCACCAACCTGAGGGTTCCCTAGGGCACAGAGACTAAGCCCCAGCCTGCTTCTCCACCAGAGCCCCTGATGGTGGGGATGGACATGCAGCAAACTGGAACTAAGTCGCTGCCCCAGGTATAGCCAGCCGAGGATCCAGAGGCCACTTGCGTGTGCAGAGTACAAACAGCAGGAGACAACAGGAAATCCAGGAGACAAGCTGGGGTCAGGACAGGCAAAAAATAAGCATAGATAATGAACAAAGCTGGGTCAGTACACGTTTAGTCAGGGACAGGATACACAAGTAACAGGCAAATGGGAGCTCAGAGAACTGTGTAGTTGCCCAGGCAATGTTGGCTACACTGAGCATGTCTTATATAGGCAAGCAAACTAGTAGGTGGGCCGGGAAGTGATTGAAGGGAAGGAAACAAAAGCCCACAGAATAGCAGGCAATGCCCATACGTGAGCACAGCCAAACCACACATGTGAAATAAATCAAGGTAGAGAAAGCACTGCAGCAAGGAGGTAAGAATACACGAGCAAAAAACTGCAGGCTAACTTGTGAAAATGGTGTGGGGTCCCTTAAATCCATAGCAGGCCCTTCAGGTCTGGTATGGATTTTAAGGCCAAAAAATAAATAAGAGAATAATACCAGACCCTTATCTGAGCATGCAGCCCAGAAGGCCAGGGAAGAGGAGGAAGAGCACCCCCCTCCTGAACCATACCAGGCCACATGCCCTTAACATTGACCACTGACTGGGTGGTTGTAGGGGTCTGTGGGCTTATCAAAGTCTAATAGCATCCTTTAACAATAAAGGACCCCCCGGATCCCAGCCCTCCCATGTGAATGGTTATGAGGCACATAGCAAAATACCACATGCACTATTTTATTGTTATATTTGGTATGGTATATAAGTTTTAGTGAACGGAGCCCCTCCACTATTTTCCCCACTATTTCTTCCAGATGCCATCTGCCTGCTCTCTCCCTTTGAAATTGTGGTCTATGAAAAGGATTAAAATCTATTCTTCAAATCTTACATTTTCCTGTCTTCAAACTCAAAATATGTTATATTTTCATATCCAGTTTAAATATGCCTTCTCTCTCGCTCTATGCAATGAATGTGCAGTAACATTCATGTCTAGACTGTCTGCTTACCTCTCTGCTTGTGTTCAGCTTAGAGACCGTGCACCTCTCACCTGTGTACTTAAGTAATCTTCCCCCAGCAGGGCTCCACTGCAGCCCCTAAATAGGAGTATTATATAACACCTTGCAGTGCAAACTAGTGCTGCCGATCAACATTGTGTGTTAGGCTTCCTGTGTGTGTGGTTCCTGCCATGTGCTTTTCGTCTGATTCTGTTTACTGACCTTGGCCTGTTCTTGACTATTCCTGTCTGCTTATACACTGACCTTGGCTTGTTCTTGACTATTCCTGTCTGCTTGTTACCCCGACCTTGGCATGCTATCCTGTTTGTCCCTGTCTGCTCCTTGTCTGACCCTTGGCTATCCTGCTGACTATCCCATGTTGTCCTGCACTGCTGCTTCCTCTTTATCCACCAGTAGCCAGCCATGAGCGTGAGATGGGAGACCCTGGGGGCAGCGACCTGGGGTCAGTAGCAGTCCATCCTCACCATCAGAGGCTCTAGTGAAAACCTGCTGGCTCTTAGACTCCACGCAATGGGGAAACCTACACTCTAGCTCCCTGTGTATCTGTGTCAGTTCTCCAGTGGACCTGCTTTCCGGCACCACCCAGAGCTCCATTTGCAGCAGTCAGCTAAGGTTCCACAACCTTAGTGGTCTGCCCCAACACCAGCATTGTGCACCTGTCACCTGCCATAAGGTGACCTGACACTCTTTCTCTCTCTCTCTGAAATAGCAGCTTGTTAACACTAAAACTGTATGGCCAATCTGTACAATTTTTCTGTCCCAGTCTCAGAAAAAAGACACACATTTAGTTCTAGATGCAATCTGCTTGCTTTTCCTAAAATAGTGGCCGATCAAAAAGGAATAAAACCTGTGCCTCAGATCCATATAATTTTTAGTTTTCAGCTTCAGAAGAAAAACACATTTTTTTATTTTCATATGAAATTTGCTTGTGCCCTCCTACTGGAATAACAGCCTATCAAAAAGTTAAAGGCTGCGCAGCTGAGACAGGTGTCACAATTTAAACAGTGTAAAGAGCATTTTTAGCTCTAAGTCTGTGCTGTTTGAACTTTCCTTCTTTCTTTTTCCCATTTTCTTTCTTTTTCTATTCTGGCAAGCAAAATTTCTTACTTTATTTTGTCCTCCAGTCCATCTTTTATTCCTCATATCTAAAGGTAATTAAATTCTTAATATGAAAGCAGTTTTGATTTTATTTCCAGCAATGTAAGGGTTCATCTGTGTTTTTTTTTATTTCAAGATTAAATCTGCTTGCTACCTCCCTTTGAAATAGGAGCCCTTCAAGAAATGATTAAAAACTGTGCTGCCAATCTGTACAACTTTTCCAGAAAAAAGACTCACATTTCTTTATTTCCAGATAAAATCAGTTTGCCTGTGCAGTAAATGTATACAAAGTTTCGCTTCTCATGTTCCAGTAAATGCCATTATTTATTTCCAGATAAAATCTGCTTAGTCTCTCTTCTGAAATTATATTGTAGAAAAGGAAGTACACATTGTCCAGCAAACCTGTACATATTTTCTTTCTTCAGTCTCTGAAAAAAACATGTTTTTTTAATTTTCTTGGGCTTAGTGCAGCACAGCGGCTAGCACTTCTGCCTAGCAGCACTAGGGTCGCCAGTAAAATGCTGGCATATTGTATTCATAGACCCGTGTGTAATACTTTACACTTTTCATGATCATAATCTTCCATAATGACTGGCTTATCAATCCATTAATCCTTGCAACAAGGACAGGGATGGGGTTCCCAGCAATCTGTTCATAATACCATGTATCTTTGAGCTGTTTCCCTGCTCAGCTTCACAGTATTTAGTGGTCATAAGAATCAAAATATCTCTCTTATCGCAGGGCTGATTACATGTATTTGCTTATTCCCTCTAGCGCTCTCTAGAATTTGTACTTTGTATCTCTTGTAACAAAATCATATGTATTCCCTATGCTCCTCAGCTCCATCTAATGGACATACTGCAATATTCCACCACTGCCCATAATAAAATAATGTCCTTTCAAAAGAGAAAATGGCCTAAAGAACATTTGTTTTTGCCCAATTCTCACAGAACAATTGTACACACAAATAACAATTGACAAATGGCTGTGGAATTTTATATAAATAGACCCCTAAGTGTTTAAATACTTTTAGGGAGTTTATACTATATTTCTTCCTTTAGTCTATAAAATATATATACCCTAGTGTTACATTTTGAATGAAAAGCTGCATGTCCTGTGTCTTTTTGAAAATTCTCCCTATTTCAGTACACAAGTTTTATTTTAATCCTGTCTATAGAGTGAGTGCTATAGTTTTTTTTTAACTTTAATCTGTGAAATGTATACACTCTGGTGATAAAATCTGTATTAAAAGCTGAATGTTATGTGTATTTTTGAAAATGCACCCTATTTCAAGTGTTGAAATATTGTCTTTAGATTGTGTACAATATTTCTTTCTATTTTCTGTGAAATACGTATGCTTTAGTGATTTTTGAGATGAAAAGCTGCATACTGTGTGCCTTTTTGAATTTGTAGCCTACTCCAAGTGTTTAAATTATGTCAATGGAGTCTGTACAATATTTTTGGTTGTATATCTCTCAAATACTACACTCTAATACTTATGTTTTGCTACTAATTACCTGATCACTCTGTCTTGCATTGCAGCACAATCAAGCTACCGACATACTCTACACACACCATTGGGGGTCATTTACTACAGCGCCGGCCACTATTTTGCGGCAAAATTGCCGCAATTGAGCTAAAATGCCACAAATCATGGTAAATATCGCTAAAACGGTATTCACAATAGCGCTGGTGACAAAATACTCCCAAACTCAAATTTACAATAGCGCCCAGGCAACAGATAGCGCCCAAATCCTTTTTCTAGTCAGGACCTGGAGAAGTGCACATGGAAATAATGTTTAGACTTTAGAGCATGATATAATCACCTTAATTGTACTAATATATGCGGTGTATTACTTAAAAATAATCAGATTTTAAACTGTGTGAAAAAGTGATTTCTACACTGAAATATCTTTAAAAGCCTGAGAAGAGATAAATTACCCATCTTTTTACAACTAGGTGCACAGCACAGCTGAGCACAACTGAGCATGCTCAAACATGAAGCTACTCTTATTTTTACTCCCATGGAGTAATTACAGGGCGCTATTGTAAATACCAAAATGAGCACTGGTTTAACCCTTTTGCCGCCAGATCCGTACGCCACACGGACCTAACAGCGAGGGGTATTACACACAATCTAGCGGCTGCAGCCACTGAGATTGTGTGTGTAACTGATGGGCAGACTCCTGCCTGTCAGGTGAGAGCAGTTGGGCGGCGCGACATGCTTAACGGGCTCCACTTGCCCATCGGCAGGCCCGGGATGTACATGGCGGGTGCCATTGTGTAGAGGGGAAGGAGTAGAATTGATACACATCCACTCTCCTCCCCTTCTTGCAGTGACCCAAAAAGCAACGTCTCTGACTTCTGGGTCACGTTCTCTGTGTCCCCCATGTGATGAAAAAAAGAAAAGTTAAGTAAAAAAAAAATTTTTTTTTGCAAAAAATAAAGTTACACACAAACACATAAAATTCCCCCCAAAACATTTTGAGGCCCCCCACATAGCCACACGCACGAACGTAAATGCATGTGTCAGGGCACCTACACGTGAAAACATTGATTGCGATACACATTATATATCGCTGCATACACCAGAGTGAGAGCAATAATTCTAACACAAGACCTCCTCTGTAACGCTAAACTGATACCTATAGGGGGCTTCTGAAGCGACCTCTATAGAAAATACAGGGTACTTAAGCGTGACGCCATTTCACGGGACGCACAAAAATTTAAGTTTAGGCATGTCAGGTATCTATTTACTCGGTGCAACATCATATTTTACCAAAAATTTGGGTAATTTATTGTGTTTATTTGCCCTACAATTCATGTTAGTCTGTTTTTACTGAAATTTTGAGTTTCCTAGACTTTTGCGGTAATATCATGTGACATAAAAAATGTAAACTACCACAATTTTATACTCTAGGGTGTCTGTTTTCAGAAAATATATGTTTGGGGGTTTTGTGTAATCTTCAGGCCTAAAATGATTTTTAAACATGTGTGCCAAAAATGCAAAAACGGTTCTGGCAGCGAAAGGGTTAAATAGTTTTTTGGGAGTCAAAATTGGAGTTATGTAGTCCAATGCAAGTTTCAGCCAACATTCTAATTATATAATTGTAACTTCCCCAAAGAAATCCTTTTAATGTTGAGATGAAATGTATCTTTCTCTCAAAGAAATTGTCCTTCCAACACTGTTGCTTCTTCATCTATTTTGTTTTTAAGAATGCTAGAATGTGTAACGTTTTCATGTTTTGGTAAAATATTTTTTCTCTGTCACTTTCACTTGTTGATGTTCATCTCACAAAAATATTTCGCCAAACTCACACAGGTGTCTTTCCAAACCACAAACAATACCATTGCTTATGGAAATTTAAAATTAGTCACATTTTTTTATTTTTAATTACTTCCAAATGATCCTAATTTGAGCCCATAAAATGTGATATGTGTACCAATATCATAAATAAAAATGTAATTCCTCGAACATTACTATTCTACACTCACACACCAAGAACCACCAAATATCACAGAATAAATTAAGAAGAGTAACTCCTGACTAATGTAATTTCACCACCTATATGTCCAAAGAAATGCAGTATATACTGTATGTGTAGGAGGATTACATGTATACCAGCACTGTGGCTCACAAGGTAAGACAACTGTCTACCAACGCTCAGTTCCTGAGTCCAAATCCCAAAAATGTCACATTATGAAGAGACGGTGTTTGTTCTCCCTATGTTGTTAAACACATGGATGAGCGAGTTTGAGGTGGAGGGTGATTCACACCACAGAGATGCACAGAACATGTGTGAGGCTGCTCACTAGCTAAGTAGCAAGCAATTCTGCCTAGCACCAGTGGGGTTGCTGGTTCAGTTCCTTGACATGCTAATGCCTGTCTTGAAGTTTATATGTTCCCTGTGTGGGTTTCTCACCACAATCCAAAAACATACTGGCATTTTATTTTTCTCCTGTAGAAATAATCTCTAATGTAAGCAAGTTATTTTTGGACTTTAGACCCCATACACACTATTTGATTTTCTGCAGATTTTTGTCTTCAGATTTGCCAAAACCATATAATATGAGGTCAAACCTTAAGAGTTTCAATTTGTATGCAATCAGGCAGGTCCGTACACTACATGGTTTTGATAAATCTGAAGGAAAAAATCTGCAGAATAGTGTGTATGGGGTCTTAGATTGGAAGCTCATTGCAGCCAGGGACTGATGTTAATGTTTGTTAGCACTAATCATGCCCAGGGACTTGGACATTTAAAATTGTAGGGCTTACACTGCACAGGTACATCTGCTTAGAAAACTGTTGCTTGGTTTATCTGCATGCAAATGGACTTAGAATTTTGACTTGGAGTTGGAGATTTGATGCCCATAGCCAAGGGCTAACACATCAGATAGTATTATGTGTTCCTGCTCATCAGGTGCAATCAATTTAGGCATATATTAAGAGACAGATTGAAAGATACTGGTGGCCTGTACTTCTATTGGGCGTGTGTCAGTGTGTTAACAATATAACCTTTCTTATATAAAGGGCTGCAGTAGGGGAGTTGGTTTGGCCCTTCAGAAGAGGCCATGGTATTTGCTGTAATTTTTGGGGGAGAAGGACTGATATTGTGCATAATGACAAATACCCCACTAAGGCTGTTTGGATGTTTGCTGAATTTCGTGCATTTTGTCCATCAAAAGTGGGTTTATGTGGCCGTGCTGTCAATGTTGTGTGTATTGTTCCTGTCTGACCCTGCATTCTTCCAGGAGAAAATACTGACCAATTTATGTGTGAAGAATGTGGGGGGTGGGGGTGTTATCATTTGAATATGTGCCTTTTTTAATAATATGTTGTAATGCTTTGTAAGAATAATGGCTGTTAAGTATGTTTCTATAATCATGCTAGCTAAAAATGTGATGTGGGCTGGTGAGTATTGAGTAGTTGTACTGTGAAATGTGTTGCCTGTTCCAAAGTAAAAGTGTGTGTAAAACTGTGTCCACTCTAAGGTTTAGACAAATGCTGTAAGCTCCTATGAGAAGGGCCCATAAAACCCAATTGCTAACTGTTTTGCTAAATGGAGAACCATATATACTGTAGAATACTTTAATGCCAGTAAATATGTACATAATTGTGTTTCTGCTGGCATGACATGCTTTACAGTATACAACCTATAGAGTACAATCAAGAGAAAAAAAGTCCAAACAGTAAACAAGAACAACAGTTGTTTAGATCTGTTAGAGAGGGGGCAGGATAGGATGGGGGAAGATATTGGACGGGAAGGGAAGGGGGAATTGAAAATAACAAACAATCTCTATCGTGAGTGATTTTCCATGGTGGTTTTATGCCATTCCTTTAGCGTGGAGAAAAGGTGGGAGATCACGCCTGCCCCCCCTCCCTAACGAGAGCACACTGTGGAGGAGCAGGGGCAGTCCACCAATGGAAAGGAAAAATAATAACAACACGCGAAGCGAGTTTTACTGAGCGCAGAGAAACGGAACAAAAATACAGCATTCCGGGGAACACATAAATCGTAAACGTTGAACCTATAGGGAAGCTTCAAAGTAGTAGTAAAATGAACCATAATTTGTAGAGTAGCATACACTAAACATACCGGAATGCCCGTGAGTGATTCAGGGTTCGCTGTAGCAGTAAGGCCGAGAAGGATGAGGGTATGTTTTGCAATATATTTGTGGGAGGGTTGAAGGCATAAGGCTGGGGAGGCTAGAGATCATGTGAATAGCACACGCTCTCTAGGAAAGTATAGGGGATAGAGGGGGAGGGGAGGGAAGAAGGGGACCACAAAAAAAAGAGGGGAGGGAGCTCCTATACGTCTTCGCCTGAGTCAGTTCTGAACCCCGTTAGATATTTGTTATGGGCGATCTACTTACCTATGACCCATTATTTCGTCATATTCTACTGATGAGCGAAAGTGGATCCAACAGGCCCATTTCTTAGAGAATTTGGAGGGCGTATCATGGGCAATGGCGATAAGCTCTTCCAACTTCGCTATTTTATCAATTCTCGTGTACCAGTCTTCGAGGGATGGGGACAGAGAGGAGCCCCATAAGTTAGGGATGCATAACTTTGCTGCGTTGATTAAAGACATGGCAAGTGATTTGAAGTAAGATCTTTCGGTGTTTATGTGATGATGCAAGAGGAAATTGGCAGGTGTCAGGTTCAATGAGGTGGTAGTGATTGCTACAATTTTTTGATTTACCGCTTTCCTGAAATCCGCCACGCGGGGACATTTCCACCGAATGTGGAAGACGTCTCCTTTCTCGAGGTGGCATCTCCAACATAAGTCTGAGGTTGCAGTGTTAAATGTGTGGAGGAGTGCTGGTGAGTGATACCAGTGTGAGAATAATTTGCAATTGTTTTCCTGGATGGCCACATTGATGGATCCTTTATGGATACATCTGAGGATATTTTCCCAATGTGTTTCAGATATATTAAGGCTGAGCTCCCTAGCCCAAGTGGTGCATGACCTGCTTTCCTCTGCTTTTGTGTGGTGCCATAGCATATTGTATAGCAGGGATATGACATGTAGTTGAGCGGTTTGGCTTAGGCAGAGAGATTCGAAGGGGGTTAATGCTGATGAGACTTCTTGTGATTTTTGGATAGAGTGTAGGAAATGATAAATTTGTCGATACTCTCAGAACGAGACCTTACGGCCCTCTCGCTGGGCATTAAAATCGTCAAAGGAGGGTAGCTTGCCGTTTTGCATCACGTGTGTGATTCTGAGGCCAATTTTAGGTTGGTTAAAGGAGCAAGGGTGATTGCATAAACCCGGGGGGAAGTCTGGGTTGCCGAGTAGGGGGGTCAAGGGACCTGGCGTCTTGGATAGATGGTTATTTTTACAAGCCTCCTTAAAGCATTGAAGGGTGGAGGGAATGCATGGATGGTCTTGTAGTTCGAGGTTTTTGATGTGGTAGCAGGTCCATGGCATGCCGCATAGAGGCATTTGAGAGAGAGAAATTTCTAGGTTAACACAGTCCTTACTGTTTGCGTGCACGTGCCAGTCAATGATCCTTTGAAGGTGACATGAAGTATAGTATTATTTGAAGTCAGGGAGACTTATACCCCCTTTGAGTTTGGGTTTGGTGAGCTGCGCGAAGCTGATTCTAGGCTTCTTTTGTTTCCAAAGAAAGGATGTGCAAAGGGATCTTATAGACTTGAAGAAATTCTTGGGGATAGCGATAGGAATGGTTTGAAAGACATATAGTATACGTGGAAGGACATTCATTTTAATGATTGCCGCTCGGCCGAACCATGAAAAATGTGCTTTGTTCCAGTTGATGAGGTTGTTCCCTAATGTTGTCAGTAGCTGAGAGAAGTTTTTAGTGTAGAGATCCCCTAGACATGCTGGGAGTTGAATGCCTAGGTAGGTTATGGCCTCTTTACGCCAAGTGAAAGGGAAGTTCTCTATGCAAGCCTGGACCGCAGCATTTGGAAGCGAAATATTCATCGCCTCAGATTTGTGGTAGTTTATCTTGAAGTGAGCTATGTATTGAAATTGCTGTAGATCTTTCAGTAGGTTCGGTAGAGTGACATGGGGCTCAGTCAAAAACAATAGCACATCGTCGGCAAAGGTGGCTAGCTTGTACTGTTTACTCCCTATTGATACTCCCTTAATGTTTGGGTTTTCCCAGATGCGTCCCAGGAAGGCTCTAGGGTTAATACAAAGAGTAACGGGGAAAGCGGGCAGCCTTGCGCGTGCCATTATTGATGGAGAAGGCGGTTGACAGGAGGCCATTGGCTCGGATCCTGGCCGTGGGGCCACTGTAGAGAGCCATGATGAGACGAGTCAGGCGGTTGCCGAGGCCTAAGACCTGTAGGACCGCCAGCAAGTAGTCCCACGCCAACCTGTCAAACGCCTTCTCAGCATCAAGGGAAAGGAAGAAGCCTGCTTATTTTGACTTTGTAAGGTGGTAGTGGATATTGAGTGCTTTGATGGTATTGTCTCTGGCTTCCCTGCCAGAGACAAATCCCACTTGATCATTGTCAATGAGGTCAGGTAGCAGGGGAAGAATACGGTTGACCAAAATTTTTGCGTAAATTTTTAAATCGGTATTCAGAAGTGAGATTGGGTGATAATTGGAGGCTAAAGTGGGATCCTTGCCCGGCTTGGGGATAACCGATATATGTGCAGTTAAAACCGTCGTGTGGGGCGAGACAAGATCAGGAAGCTGGTTGTATGTCCGCAAGAAGGGAGTCAGCAAGGGTTCAGAAAAGGCTCTGTAATAAACTAGAGGAAAGCCGTCGGGGCCAGGGCATTTGCCTTGCTTCATTTGTTTAAGTACAGTTTTAAATTTGTTGGCTGTGAGAGGGCTGTCTATGTCAGTGGCTTGCTGTGGGGATAGGGGAGTCGGGCTGTATTGTCTAAGGAACTCTGCGATTATCTCCTGCCTTGATCTGGATTCACCGGGGGGCCTATGTTCAGGTTTCAGGTTGTATAAATCTGAATAGAAATTGTCAAAGTGGTTTGTGATTTCTGCATTAGCTGAGAGCATTTGACCAGAGGGTGTGCGTAAAGTATGTATATTTGAAGTGACCTTTCTGGACTGGAGCACTCTAGCTAGGTACTTACTGCATTTGTTGCCATGTTCGAAGAAAATTTTTTGTGCAAGGTTTTCTGGACTTTCCTGCTTAGTTCCTCTTTGAGGCTGGAGCGTAATTGTTCCAGTTCTTTCAGTGTCTTTTGGGCCCTAGTTTGCTTATGCGCGCGTTCCAGCATGTGTATTTGTGTCAGAATCTTATTCATGTGTTCCTGTGCAAGTTTTTTGCGTGTTGCTGCCATTTTTAGTAGGAGGCCCCTGACAACACACTTATGAGCCTCCCACTGGGAAAGGGGGCTCGAAACAGGTGTGTCATTTAATTCAAAGAATTCAATTTGTTTGTTGACCGCGCTCGCTTGCAGTGGGTCTGTCAATAGGGATGTGTCAAGTCTCCAGGTCTTAGTGGTAGGTGGCTTTTCAGACCATGATAGGGCTACGGGTATCGGGTGATGGTCTGACAGTAAGAGGGGTTCGATGCTAGCTTTAGTTACTAACGGCAAATCTCTTTGTGAGATAAAGAAATAGTCGATTCTGGAATACCGGTTATGGGGAGATGAATAGAACGTGTAATCTTTAACTCTTGGGTGCAAGGTACGCCAAGCGTCGTGGAGCAAGAGGTGTTGAAGGTGCATTTTAATTTGTCTAAGTGCTCTGAAGGGCATGGAGGAAGAACCTGTGGAGGTGTCTTCAATGGGATTCAATGCAACATTAAAGTCTCCTCCCAGGAGAAGAATTCCTGATTGGAAGGGGGTAAGTAGGTCTATGGTAGAGCGAAAGAAGGATGTCTGGGCAGAATTGGGGTTATATATGTTGGCGCTTGTCAGTGGGCGCCCCCACAGGGTCCCTTTTAGGAAAAGGAAACGGCCATTCTCATCAGCTAGAGTGTCTGTGACAATGAAAGGGATATGTTTAGAGATGAGAATAGAGACTCCCTTGGTTTTAGCGTGGTCATTGGTTGCATGAAAGGACGAGGTGAAGTCATGATTAGAAAGCTTTGGGATGTTGCCTGTTTTGAAATGAGTTTCTTGAATGAGGACAAAATCTGCTTTAATCTTGTGCAGATAAAGGAGCAGCTGTGACCTCTTTTCCGGTATATTAAGGCCTTTTACATTGAGCGAAGCAAAGTTGATGGTTGTGTTATCGGATACTGTGTTCTTGGCCGACATTGTCGACCAAGCAACGGCGAAGCCTAGAGAGAGAGAAGTGAGAGGAAAAAAAAAAAAGGGGGAAAAGGGGAGGGCGGGGGGGCGAAGAAAGCGTTAGATAAAGTGGAGGGGGATAGGGATGAGGTCGGGGAGCCTAGCAAGAAGGCTTGAACAACCTCTAGGGAGGTTAAAGTACCGACAGTAGGGATAGCCCAGCTATCCTACCTTAGAATGTGGGATATGTCAGAATGGTCAGTGAAGTTCAGGGAACCACACTGTAGTGAGGCGTGAAAGGGTGTGAGCGGGAACCAAGATGACTTATTATGATTGGGGAGTGTGGATAGAATATATGTATTGGGTTTAATGCTCTGCCACTCATCGGTGTTGCCAAGGATGGATAAGCGGAGTGAGGGTCTGTGGACTTTATATGAGAATAGCTATTATGGGCTAATTAAGCATTGTAATGTTATGTTGTGTTAGGTGTGGAGCTGACCTCCCCCGACCAACCCCATAGTGTGGGGTAGGGTTGCACCAGTGTGGATGCAGAGGGGAGATTGAGGTGATATATTTTCACCTGGGGGTGAAGGGGTCTATTTGGACGGGGTTGCACAAGAGTTGCTTCTGGGCCGTGGGCCCCTATCAATCTGTCAAGGTGAAATCTTAAAAGGGTAGAGAGGTGCTGGGAGGAGGTAGCACGGAGGTCAGCTCGACGCCGGGCAGGCTGATAAGGTTTACAGTAGTGGGACATGTCAAGTAAGGCACTAACAATACAGTTTGTGATGTATTGCCCTACTCAGCGAAGGTTCCGAGGTTCTTAATATTTGTGAGGACGGGTTTAGGTTTTATGGGTAAACAGGTATAATGGTGTTTTTTGCTCATAAGTTCAAGGTGGGGAGGATAAGCATATGGATCCTTCAGTGGCAAGGGCATACTCATTTAATTTAACCATGTTTACACAGTGGGGGTCCAACTGCAAAATTAGATGGCAACATCTGTACATGTTTACAATTGGCTCTATGGGCAAGACAAGTAAAGAACCGGCTTCTAGGGCATTGCTACTCACTGCTGTGGGACGATACCCCACGTGAGGAAGGGGTTAAGTGAGAGAGAACCTTTGCGTAAGAGCAGTTAGTTACGTGGGACACTCGTTCAATGAGTGTAAGAAGGGGCTCTCGGTGGTGACTAGGCAGTTACCTCACCGCTTTAACCAGTCTTACCAGCTGCAAACACTGGGAACCTTTGAGAGTCAACACATATAAAGCTTAATCAAAGCAGCGATAATAATCAGAAAAAGGAAGTCTATTTGCCCTGAAGGCCTAGAGCACTTTAGTCGTGTGCTAGGAAGGCCACATCAAGTCCAAAGAGTCAGGATTATTTCTTGAGAGAAAAAAAAAAAAAGGGAAGAAGGTCCGCAAGTAAAAGCCCCTGGGTGGAAGATATGTACAGGTCCTACGAATCGTTCATAAGGAGCGTCAGGAATAAAGATTGCATGTGGTGCCAAACAAATAGAGACCTATATGCAACTAAACTGAGAACTGTAAGTTGCTGGCCCTCTGCCAGTGTAGGATCAATCCCCCCCGCCACCCAGTTAAAGGACGAATTTCACAGAATTCTGATGGAAAAAAAACGATGTAGGAAACAAAACCTGATCAAATGTGCATGTATTTAAAAGATGTACTGGTAGTGGGTGGCGGCGTGGACAGTCCCACATCAGCAAACTGAGCATACAAGATCTCAAAACGGGGCAGAAACATTGCCTAGAGGGTCTTTTCTATATTACGATAATGAACATAGTAGGGCCAAAATACTTGCCAGGGTGTCCAGAGGTGAGTAAAGACTGTCAAAAACCAAGAGCCAAAAAGAAGAAAGCAGGGAGCTGGGTCGTCAAAAAACTTGTGTGTAGTTAATCTCTTCTAGGCCTTCTGTGGACGGGAGAAGCTGGGACGCTGTCCCCACCGGGGACTCGCCGATTAGCAGGTGGTGGAGAGTTGCGCACAGATAGAAGCCTTCTACAAGGAGGGGCCGCCAGGCCGGATTGCTGGAATTCCATTGATTCTTCCATATTTTGCGCCAGATATCGTGGCGCTTGGTGCCAGTTTGGAATGTCAATAAACGGGATGTCCAGGCTATTACAGAAGCGTTCCATATCTTCGGGTACTCGTAGTAGAGCCGCATGGCCCGGGGGTCCCGCAGCGAGGCCGAATGGGAACTTCCATCTGTATTGTTTGTTTCTATCTCGGAGCATGTCCAACAATGGTCAGAGGTTTTTGCGTTTAAGTAAGGTGATTTGAGACAAATCTTGGTACAGCTTGGATATAAAAAATGTGCAGCGCATGAGCATAAACGTGAAAATAAGCCCCCTGGTCGAGGCACTGAGAGTGAATTGAGAAAAAAAAAAACGTAAATCACAGACATGAAATCTACAAAAAAATATTGCAAAATATATAGATGTAACCACACTGTAATATGGTAAGGTGTAGTTCAATAATATTAATCCACCAGTGGAGAAGTTTATCTCTGGAACGTGAAACAAAAGTGTCTGAAGCGACTAAAAAGTAAATAAAACGTGAAAAAATCTTCAACTTGTGCAAGATGAAAACACCATGTATGAATAGGGTACTCTTACCAGAAATACCTGGTATACAGGCATGTAGGTCGGATTCCCAGGTCGTCAGGCATCCACAGAGTGAAGTAGAGATGAAAGACCTGTCGCACAACGACTTGAAGGGACCAGGCTGGTTTACAGGTATGCAGGTCGAATTCAATCACTGGCATCCAGAACATCAGGCATCCACAAATTGAGGTAACGATAAAGGGCCAGTCGTCCAACCACTTGAAGAGACCAGGCTCCAGATGTAGAGGCAAGAGTATAGGGATCCAGATAGTATCACAGCAAGCCTCAGTAGGAAATAAAAGCTACATAGTGTGATACTGTATGACCAGATACGGTTTATTTATAAAATTATTGCACTTACATGCTAAAAACTAGTAACAGGCACATGGAATTCCAGGTAAGTAAAAAAGGCGCAGTAGATGGGAGCAGGATCGTCTACCCGACGCGTTTCGTCTACTAAGACTTCCACAGGGGTATAGGCGTCCTGCTCCTACAGCTTAATTTCGGTGCCATTGTAAAGGATTCTGTCTCTGGTCGTGGCTTTGCGAAGGATCTCCTCCTTGAGTAAGAAGTTGTTGACATGACCAATAACATCTCTAGGTGGGTCTGTGTCCCTGCGTCTCGGTTGGAGGGCTCGATGAAGACGGTCCATGTCGATTTGTGTATCAAGGGGCCTTTCCAGTAGCTCATTGAATATGGATGGGACGGCTTGAGTAAGCTGGGCTGTGTCTACCGTTTCTGGGAGGCCTCTGATTCTGATGTTGTGTCTGCGATTTCTGTTTTCAAGGTCCTCCAAATGTCGGTGAATGTCTCTTAGTTCCAGGGAATGAGCATTGAGGGCTTGTTGTGCTTCATGTATATCTGTATCATGGCGGTCAGTTAGTTCTTCCACCTCTTCTAGTCTAGATGTCATTACTTGCATATCTTTGCGTAAATCAGAGATCGCAGCAAACAGGGAGTCCTTAATGTCAGTGGCTACAGCTTTTAGGTCTGCAAGACTTAGAGAGCGCTCCTGGTTGGAAGAGCTAGCAGGGGACACTGCTCGAGGTGTTCTGGAGGGGCTCTTGCCGGACTGCATCATGGCCCCTGTGGTCTGGATAGGCAAAGGTGCATCCCGGGGTTGTGGGCGAAATAGTTTGTGGAAACCCTTGGAGGCCTGTGATGAGGAGGCCCTTGGTGAGCGAGAGCGAGAGGTTGATGGGCTGCGGTCTGTTTTGCCTGTTTTGCCCATAATAGGCATGGAGGGGGTCCTCAAAAGGTTAAATTAACCGACGTGTGGCAGAGCAAGGGGGGGTTAGGCCGCCATATTGTTCAGTGAGACAGGTGCTCTATAGAGAAATCAAAGTGATTGATGAGCAAGACAGAGGGATGTTAGTGTGAGCGAGGGAGCACCAATATGGCCGCTATGTCCGTCTAGGTTAGGCCTCAGTGTTGTGTTTGGTGAGTTTCCCACCGTGGGCGATGCTGAGGGGGTGCAGGCATTACTTTTTAATTCGTTTTGGGGGGTGGTGGTTTTGGGGAAGTAGATTATCTTCCTTAGGGCCGGTTCACACTGCTGCAGTGTCCGAGATCGCATGTGATTCACACCGCACTGCAGCGAAAATCACATGCCATCTCTGTGCGATGCAATTTAAGCCATACAGATAGTGTGGCTGAAATCACATGATAGTTGGGCCATACTCACACAGGACCCTTTTTTGTTGTGCAGCAGAATTGGATCACATGGATGTTCACACCCATGCGATCCAATTCCTGTCTGAGTTTGCAGTTCGCAGTGCGATATGCAAACTGATTTTGGGGTGTCATTAGCTTTCTATTGACACTCCCAGCAGTTTGCATATAGCAGTGTGAACTGCCTGTGGATCAGGTACGATACAGGAACCTGCAGTGGATTTGTAGGGTTCCCGCATCACACCCAACTCACAGGCAGTTCACACTGCCATATGCAAACTGCTGGAGTTTCAATAGAAAGCTAATGACACCCCAAAATCAGTTTGCAGATCCCAGTGTGAACTGCAAACTCGGACAGTGTGTGAACACCCATGCGATCCAATTCTGCTGCGGAACAAAAAAAGGGTCCTGTGCGAGTTTGGTCCGACTATGATACGATTTCAGCCATACAATCTGTATGGCTGAAATTGCATCGCACAGAGATCACATGTGATTTTCACTGTAGTGTGGTGCGAAACACATGCAATCTCAGACAACTGTGTGGTGTGAACCGGCCCCTCAATTATACTCTCATTTATATTTGCATAGTCCTTACAGATTTACATCAGAAGAACAAATGCAGGAAGTGTAATGTGGCTGTAAACAGGAAGTGATGTGTGCACATGGGCTGGAAGCAAATGTATGGTGACGCCAAATAAACAAATCAATGAACCCCACCCACACCAAATATATCTACCACATCCTCCTCCCACATTGACAAAAAATATCATTTCAACTTGCTTGCGACTATAATGTTTTGCCGGCTCCCGGCAATACAGAATAAAGAAAATGGCATGGGGTCCCCCCAATCCATACCAAGCCCTTCGGGTCAGGTATTTTTTACAAAACCGCATGGGATACCCCCAAAATCCATACCAGACCCTTATCCGAGCATTCAGCCTGGAGGTCAGGATGGGGGGGTGTCACATACCTGGTGGTTGAGTCTGACTTGTGCAGGGGACAACCTCTCTTACGGCCCTGGTTCAAGAGGAGTTCTGGAGCACAGGGGGGCACAAGGGCTGGACTTAGTCACTGGTGGTAGCTGAAATTCCACTGGAACTCATGCAGACAGAAGAATGGTGATGCAGGCCATGTCTGTAACAGGCTGGCAGTACAGTACAGAAGGATCAGGCAGGCGGATGGTCGGGTGCAGGCAGGGTTGACAACGTGCAGGCAGCAGAGGTACAGAGGAGCAGGCAAAGAGTAGTCATAGACAGGCTGGGGGACAGGGCAGGCAGAAAGCAAAGTCCAAGGAAAAGTGGGGTCACAGATACAGGAAGTCTTTTCAGGGCAACACGCTGGGTCACAGGGTACAGGAACGCTGTAGAATGGACAGCACTTGCTTCCTGGTGCTGTCTGCTTAAATGGCTGCTATTGGCGCCATTGCCGGTGCATACGCGCCCACACACATGCACAGGCGCGCGCACACAATCCAATGGCCCAGGATGATTCCTTACAGGGGGACAAGCGAGCGTCCCCCCTTCTGGATCATACCAGGCCACATGCCCTCAACTTGAGGGACGTAGGTGCTTTGGGGCAGGGGAGCTCCATCCCACTTCCCGACAACCCTGGCTGGTAGTTGTTGGGGTCTGCGGGTGGGAGGCTGATCGGAATGCGGAAGCCCACTTTAACAAGGGGGCCCCTTAGATCCTGGCCCCCCTATGTGAATGGGTATCAGGTACATTGTACCCCTACCCATTCACCAAAAAAGGGTAAAAAGTTTTTTTTAAAAATGGAGACTTTTTTGCTCAATCTTTCATGTCAAAAATGTTAAAAAAGTGCCCCGCGATGTACATCCATGCTCAATCACGGCGCCCGTCGACTGCTGTCTCTTCGCTTTGACAGGTGTTATATTGTCAAGGGCGGGGGTCACCCAGTGATGTAACCAGGGGACGGGGCCCCCGGGTTACATACCCGGGTGGCCCCACCGTTGCCTTGAATAGAACTGTCAAAGCGCACAGAGTGCATACAGCGGGATGTACCCCATACTCATTCACATGGGGGGGCCAGGATTTGGGGGCCCCTTGTCAAAGGGGGCTTCAAGATTCTGATAAGCACCCTGCCCGCAGACCCTGACATCCACAGCCTATGGTTGCTAGGAAAAGGCCCTTGTCCCCATCAACATATGGGCAAGGTGCTTTGGGGTGGGGGGCGCACTTATTCGTCCCCTCCCTTTCCTGACCTCCAGGTTGCAAGCTCGGATAAGGGCCTGGTATGGACCTGGGGGGGGGGTGAATTTTGTCTGTTTTTTTTTTTTTACATTCAGCTGCCACATGAGCATGGTTGTTACCATAATATTAATTCCTCAAATGCAATACATTATTGTATAGAATGAACATAATTCAACATTATTAATTGTATTTTCTATGTATGATTGTGCCCAGGTTTGTGGTGTAGTGGTATGTTGTCCTACATTCAAAACTTGACGACCTGGGTTCAAATCCCACTGATGGTATCAATTCCTAAAAACTAGCATTTTAGTCAGCAGGCATAATTATCCAATGCACATCATTTTGGATGATTCCAGAATTTCCAAAATCTTCAATTGCATGCAATGGTATGTAATTATTCAATGTTATGGTGTGGAATTTAAAAATCCAGCTAATCAAAAATCCAGACAAAAAATGGCGTGGGTTCCCCCCTCCATCCATACCAGGCCCTTCAGGTCTGATCCGGATTTTAAGGGGAACCCTTGTGCCAACAAACAACAAAAAATGGGTCTAGAATGGATTTGGAAGAGACCCCCCTCAAGCCAAATTTAAAAAAAAAATAGCATGGGGGTCCCCCTAAAATTCATACCAAACACTTGGGTTTAGTATGGATTTGAAGGGGACACCCCATGCCAAAATTTTAAAAAGATGGTGTGGAGCTCCCCCAAAATCTATATGGATTCGGAGGGGACCCCCACACCAATTTTTTTTTAAAAATGGTGTGAGGGGTTCCCCCATAATCCATACCAGGCCCTTATCCGAGCATGCAGCCTGGCCTGACAAGATAGGGGGGGACGAGCGGGCGCCCACCTCCTGAGACGTACCAGGCCATATGCCCTCAACATGGGGGGTGGGTGCTTTGGGGCAGGGGGGCCCTGCACCCTCACCCAAGGCACCTTGTCCCCATGTTGATGAGGACAAGGGCCTCTTCCCGACAACCCTGGCCGGTGGTTGTTGGAGTCTGCAGTTGGGGGACTTATCGGAATCTGGAAGCCCCCTTTAAAAAGAGGGCCCCAGATCCCAGCCCCCCACCCTATGTGAATGAGTATGGGGTACCCTTACCTATTCACCTAAAAAAAGTGGAGAAAAAAAAAACACACAGGTTTTTAAAAATATTTTATTAAGGCAGCTCTCTTCTCCCCTCTCTGGCTCTTCTCCCTCCTCCATCGCCTTCTTTCTTCTGCTCTTTTGTGGCATCTTCTTTCTTCTGCTCTTTTGCACGGTTCTTTTGCTCTTTTGTGACATCTTCTTTCTCCTGCTCTTTTGCGGGGTCTTCTGCTCTTTTTCCGGGTCTTCTGTCTCTGCCGTCTTCTCCCTCTGTTCTTCCTCCGATGTTGCCTCGACGTGCTCTCCCGGTTTTTTATGGCCAATAACTTGCATACAAGCTTTCAATAAGGACTTGGGAATTTGCAGGTTCGAATCCCATTAACGGTCACAATTCCCGCATATGTGAGCTTACAGGCATTTTGCCGGCAATAGCGCTCTGTTCCGTTTGCATGTGTGCCCAGTTTCAGAGAGTTGAAGTCTTTATTGCCTTTAATTGGGTGCTTTTTTCAGGCACTGCTGGAGCACATTTTGGTGCTATAGTAAATAAACCCCTATGTAACATGCATGACTATTGTCTGATAGATGGCAATCTAATTTTTATTTCAGGATGAAAACTGTCTCAACTCTGAAATGGGGGGTTGTGGTTTTGAAGTGTTTTGTTAACTATATTGGAACATTTTATTGGGGACTTCAGCTGCATTATTTATTTTTTGAAAGAGTAAACTTTCCTATAGCTTTTAGGTATGCTGTGGATGCTGCTCCCACTGCTCAATTCAGGCCTAATAATGCTTGATAAAAAATTAGGAGTCGCAACCAAAACTACCTAAAAAGCCCTTTCTGTAATGAGTCTGATTGGAAAGCTACTGCTGTATTTAAGCCAAGCTAAATGTGAAATTCAAAAACACATGCAAAATATATGATGACAGAAAATGTTACTGTTCCGTAATACCATATACAGCGTAAAGGCCTATCCCAAGCACATATTATCCTCTATTCCATATCATCCTATCTTCCTATCATCCTATATTCCATATAATCCTTTAAGTTGCATAAACTGAAGGCCCTCTCCCTGCTAAATAGTATTGTTTTATTTTTATTTTTTTCACCTTTCAATATGTCCCCAATGGCAGTTCCCAGTTCCCCATGCACTTTAGTTTACAATTCCTTGCCTATTAGCCTTCAAAATGGCCAGAACTGATTCTCACGTTTCCCCATCCCTCCACAGACTTTAATGGGTTCAGATTAAAGTTCACAATTTCTGGATTTTAAGATGAGTTTGATGAATGGTTCAAAAACCATAACCAGACCAATACACATACTGTATCTCTAGGGAAAAGGAGATAAGACATATCTGTGATCATACAATTATAAAACTATTTGCAATCTAATTTTCCAGTTGCCTCTTTGGCTCAACCAAGATCTTACGAAGATCCTCAGGTAAAATTCATAGATAACCAAGACCTGAATGTCATCTTAAATTCATGTTTTTTTTTCATTTATTGTCATTATATATATATATATATATATATATATATATATATATATATATATATATATATATATATATACACGTGTTATTCAACGTAAGACTGTTAGATCTAAATTGTACTTATTCACCACTCAATATGTCAGTTCCATATGTTCTTTGTTTGTGTTAATTGCTAGCACCCTAGAAACAACAACTATTTACCAAACAGAAACATAATTATTATTAAAGAAAAGATGTAAATATTCACTTTGCAAATTTCTGACTGTCACTATGCTACAATGCTCAAACATTTTTCACCTCCAGGCTTTGTTAATCTTTTTCAATAAAGGAACGTTTTTCACTCCAGGCAGAGAGGCTTTAAAAGAGAAAGCAAAGATCAAAAAAGCAAGATGATGTTTCCTCACTTGCACAGCTTCTCATGAAACACCATTCCACCTTTCTAATCCTTAGACCAGCAGGGTGCCAGATGAAAACTATTTCCTTCTAAAAACCTATGGACTAAAAAAAAATCTTCTTTTTATTATTATCAGTAAAAGAAATAAAGATATAGCTTCTGTGGACATTCAATTTATTTACAGTTAAGGCAGATACGGGGTTAACTTCATTTTTTTCCTTGTGAATGGCTATAAAGGTCCTTCCCAAAAAAGCCAAGCAGCAATAATACAAAAGATATATCTGACATTTTCATTCCTTACAGACAGTATTGTATCTTCTTACTAAGAATTTAGGGCAACATTTTTTTTTTTTTTTTTTACAATAAAGTTGCCCATCCCATTCTCCATGTGTTTATGATAACATGTGCATTACTGTGACTGTGAATTTACCACAACCTTGTGAATAAATGTAAATTGAAATTTCAATTTATAGCAATTACTGTAAAAAATAAATAATCTAGATATTTCTTATACCACATTGTTTTTTATGTGTGCACAAGTTCCCAATTTTGCACAAATACTCTGCCCTTTGGAATCTACATGTAATTTATATTGTGGAGAAGCAGAAGGCAGAGTGCAATTGCCCCTACTAAAGCAGAAAAAGTGCCTATTTAAAGCATACTTAATGGCATTTGGTTAAATTATGGCTATAGGAGGATTTTTTTTTTGTATTCCAAATTACAGAAAAAATCAGAGCTAGGGAACCAAGGAAACTATGTGAACAGCCTGACAGGAGCAGAAAGCAAAGGGTTACCTCATCAGTGTGCTGCTGTTCCTTCTTTGTCCAGTCATAGGCTCAGGTGGATCCTTGACCAGACTGTATTGTTTAACTGCAGTTTAGTCTTTAACCACTTCAATACCGGACGTTTATGCCCCCTTCCTGCCCAGACCAATTTTCAGCTTTCAGCGCTCTCACACTTTGAATCTCAATTACTCTCTCATGTTACACTGTACCCAAACAAAATTTTTATAATTTTTTCTCACAAATGGAGCTTTCTTTTGGTGGTATTTAATCGCCGCTAGGTTTTTTATTTTTTGCAATATAAGCAAAAAAAGAGCGAAAATTAAAAAAAAAACACTTTTTTTTAGTTTCTATTTGACAATTTTGCAAAAAAATAAATTTTCTTCATAAATTTGGGCCAACATTTATACTGCTACCTATCTTTGGTAAAAATAACCCAAATTAGTGGATATTATTTGGTCTCTGTGAAAGTTATAGAGTCTACAAACTAGGGTGCAAATCATTGAAAATTGATCACACCTGATGTACTGACGGCCTATCTCATTTTGTGAGACACTAAGAAGCCAGTAAAGTACAAATACCCCCCAAATGACCCCTTTTTGGAAAGTAGACACCCCAAGGTATTTAGTAAGAGACATGGTGAATTTTTTGAAGTTGTAATTTTTTCCCACAATTTTTTGTAAAAATGAAGAATTTTTTTTTTTTTTTACACAAAATTGTCATGACAACAAGTTATTTCTCACACAATGCATACACATACTTGCAATGACACCCCAAAATACATTCTGGTACTCCTCCGGAGTATGGCGATACCACATGTGTGAGACTTTTACACAGTCTGGCCACAAACCGAGGCTTAGATTGAAGTAGCACCTTTTGGCGCATTTGGAGCATAAATTACACATCTCATTTCTCAACCACCTATTACAATTTTGAAGGCCCTGGAGCACCAGGACAATGGAATTGCCCACAAAATGACCCCATTTCAGAAAGCTAACACACCAACATATAATCTATGAAGCATAATGAGTCTTTTGAACGGTTCATTTTTTTCCAGAAGTTTTTGGAAAATGTGGAAAAAAAATGAAAACTTATTTTTTTTACACAAAGTTGTCCATATATAAGATATTTCCAACACATAGCATGTACATAGCAAAAATGACACCCCAAAATACATTCTGGTACTCCTCCGGAGTATGGCGATACCACATGTGTGAGACTTTTACACAGCCTGGCCACATACTGAGGCTTAACATTGCAGTAGCACCTTTAGGCGTTCTACGAGCATAAATTACACATCTCATTTCTCAACCACCTATTACCATTATGAAGGCCCTGGAGCACCAAGACAATGGAATTGCCCACAAAATGACCCCATTTTGGAAAGCTAACACCCCAATGTATAATCTATGAGGCATAATGAGTCTTTTGAACGGTTCATTTTTTTCCAGAAGTTTTTGGAATACGTGGAAAAAAATGAAAACGCATTTTTTTACACAAAGTTGTCCATTTATAAGATATTTCCAACACATAGCATGTACATAGCAAAAATGGCACCCCAAAATACATTCTGCTACTCCTCCGGAGTATGGCGATACCACATGTGTGAGACTTTTACACAGCCTGGCCACATACCGAGGCTCAACATTGCAGTAGCACCTTTAAGCATTCTACGAGCATAAATTACACATCTCATTTCTCAACCACCTATTACACTTTTGAAGGCCCTGAAGCACCAGGACAATGGAATTGCCCACAAAATGACCCCATTTTGGAAAGCTAACACCCCAACGTATAATCTATGAAGCATAATGAGTCTTTTGAACGGTTCATTTTTTTCCAGAAGTTTTTGGAAAATGTGGAAAAACAATGAAAACGCATTTTTTTACACAAAGTTGTCCATTTATAAGATATTTCCAAAACATAGCATGTACATAGCAAAAATGGCACCCCGATATACATTCTGATACTCCTCCTGAGTATGGCGATACCACATGTGTGAGACTTTCACACAGTCTGGCCACATACCGAGGCTCAACATTGAAGTAGCACCTTTAAGCGTTCTACGAATATAAATTACACATCTCATTTCTCAACCACCAATTACACTTTTGAAGGCCCTGGAGCACCAGGACAATGGAATTGCCCACAAAATGACCCCATTTTGGAAAGCTAACACCCCAACATATAATCTATGAAGCATAATGAGTTTTTTGAACGGTTCATTTTTTTCCAGAAGTTTTTGGAAAATGTGGAAAAAAAATTAAAACGCATTTTTTTACACAAAGTTGTCCATTTATAAGATATTTCCAACACATAGCATGTACATAGCAAAAATGGCACCCCGATATACATTCTGCTACTCCTCCTGAGTATGGCAATACCACATGTGTGCGACTTTTACACAGTCTGGCCACATACCGAGGCTTAACATTGAAGTAGCACCGTTAGGCATTCTATGAGCATAAATTACACATCTAATTTCTCAACCACCTATTACACTTTTGAAGGTCCTGGAGCACCAGGACAATGGAATTGCCCACAAAACCACCCCATTTTGGAAAGCTAACACCCCAATGTATAATCTATGAGGCATAATGAGTCTTTTGAACATGTCATTTTTTTTCAGAAGTTTTTGGAAAACGTGGAAAAAAAATGAAAACGCATTTTTTTTACACAAAGTTGTCCATTTATATGATATTTCCAACACATAGCATGTACATAGCAAAAATGACACCCCAAGATACATTCTGCTACTCCTCCTAAGTATGGCGATACCACATGTGTGAGACTTTTACATTGTTCTAGGGACATAAATCACACACATAAATTCCTGCCAACCTATCACATTGTTGAAGGCCCTTCATATTTCTAACACATAGCATGTACAGTACATACAAATTACAAACCAAAATACATTCTGCTGAGCAAAGGGTAAGAAAAGATTACCTGTGGTTTTAGTAGTGCAGTGGTCAATAGAGGACAGCATCGGTCCAGGCAGCAGACAGGAACATGGACAAGCACAGCAAAATAGGCAGCCTCAGGAATACTGTCCATAGTAGCCAGTAGAGATATTGGCAGCACAGTCAAAGCATTGGTCCAGGTAGCAGGCAGGGATGTGGTCAGCAGCAGCAAAATGTTCTTCTACTGTCCATAGCGCAGGCAGCAGGCAGAGATACAGCAGACAGAGTACAGCCAAAAGCATTGGGTCCAGGCAGCAGGCACATGATCCATAAAAATTCCTGGGTCAGTGCAGGCAGAGATATTGTCAGTACAGCCAAAGTATCTGTCCAGGCAGCAGGCAGGACAATCAAGCTTAGAGCCTCGGTCAAGAAAGAATGGGGCAGGGGTAGAGGTTTCTCCCACCCAAATCGCTTTGAAGCCTCTGAACACCAGACCCTGTTCTGGGAATTAAAAAACAAAGAGAAAACCAATAAATGGTTTTCTCAAATCAGAACATCATTCTGGAGCCCCTCACATATGTGAGACTCCTGTGTAGCAGGTGAAAGATCAGTCCAAGGGGCAGGCAAAAACATGGTCAACAGGCCGAGGTCAGTGCAGGTAAAAGGCAGAAATAGACGGTAGGTAGAGGCATAGTCGATACAATCCAGGGTCAGTTCACTTGAAAGGCAGAAATATGGTGGATAAACAATGCAGACGGCAGGCAGAGGCATAGTCCATAAACAGGCCAGGGTCAGTTCACATGGAAGGCAGTGGTATGGTTGGTCCAAACATAACCTGTTACGAAGTTTGCGAAAGTATGTGAACATTTAATAATCATAAAGTTATTATAAAGTTTACGGTAAAGGGTTAAAAGTTAAGGACACGACTAATAAAGGGACCTGGTTGGTATGGTGACGGAAGGTACACTTGACTGGGACCGGACAAATACCTGATACGGAGACGGACGGCAGACGTAACAAATAG
>BLSH010536200.1:181197-196367 GCA_018402905.1 Glandirana rugosa | reverse complement strand
GTAACAAGACGACGTTGACTAGGAGGTAGAAGGAGGACATCGTACGAAATGGAAGGGACTAGAAGAAAGAAACAAGAGAGACCTGTCAAAAGTCGAGAAGGAACAAAGGGCTAAATTTTCGGGAGGAGAAAAGAAATTCCTCTCAGAAATATAGTCCCAATTAGGTGCCAAACAACAACCCTTTTGTGGCATGTCAGGACCACCCATGTCATAAGAGGTGTGTCTTCAACTACATCAGTCATTATGTCAGTCAATTTGACAGTTATAGGAGGGGTACTCCTAACGTGTTAAGGAGGGTGTATCATCAAAGTTTTGTCAGAAAGACTACATCAACTTCTGTGTGGAGAATACTGTACCCACCAGGACTGTACGGTGTTTTCCCAACAACAAACCGTGGATTAACCCTGATATAAAGACTCTCCTTAAAGAAAAGAGGAGGGCTTTTAAATCGGGAAACAAGGAAGAGCTGAAAACTGTCCAGAGAGAACAAAGAAAGAAGATCAGGGAAGGTAAAGCATGCTACAGGAGGAAGATGGAGGATCAGTTGCAGCAGAACAATGTCAGAGGTGTGCGGAAGGGGCTCAAGACCATCACTGGTCCTAAGGAACCCAGCTCTCAGGCTGAGGGTGACCAGCAGTGGGTAAATGATCTGAATCTATTCTTCAACAGATTTGATCAGCTCCCCTCCCCTGCCCCCATCCAGTCCCCCCTGCTGCAATCCCCCTTCTCTGCTTCCACAGCAAACAGCTCCAGCCCCACATTTCTCTGCACTGCTATCAGCTCACAGTCATTTCACAATACACCTAACTCCCCCCCCGCTGATTCCCTCAAGTCAACACTCCAACCAATACACACTGCCCCTTACAGAAGCCCAGGTGAGAATGGAGCTCAGGAAGATCAAAGCGAGGAAGGCTGCGGGCCCAGACGGCATCAGCTCCAGGCTACTAAAGACCTGTGCAGACCAGCTGTGCGGCATATTGCTGTATATGTTTGACCTGAGCCTGAAGCTGGGGAAGGTGCCTCAGCTATGGAAAACATCCTGCGTGGTGCCTGTTCCAAAGACGTCGCACCCAAAAGACCTTGGGGACTACAGACCAGTAGCACTGACCTCCCATCTGATGAAGACAATGGAGAGGCTGGTGCTCACTCCTCTCCGACCTCTGGTGAGCCCATCAGTGGATCCACTTCAGTTTGCCTACCAACCTGGCATTGGCGTGGAAGACGCAGTGATCTTCCTCCTAAATTGGGCTACTTCACACCTGGAAAAGGCTGGGGGCACTGTGAGAGTCATGTTTTTTGACTTCTCTAGTGCTTTTAACACCATCCAACCTGCGCTCCTGAGGGATAAGATGGTGCACATGGGAGTGAACCATCATCTGTCTGCCTGGATACTGGACTACCTCACAGACCAACCACAGTATGTGAGGACTCGTCACTGTGAGTCTGACATGATTGTCTGCAACACTGGAGCCCCGCAGGGAACGGTTCTTGCCCCGTTTCTCTTCACCATCTATACTGCAGACTTCATGTTTAGCTCAGCAACCTGTCACCTACAGAAGTTCTCTGATGACTCTGCCATCGTCAGTCTGATCACGAATTATGATGACAGAGAGTACAGAGAACTTATACAGAACTTTGTGGACTGGTGCCAACGGAGCTGCCTCCAGATAAACGCGGGGAAAACCAAAGAACTGGTGGTGGATTTCCGTAGACACAAACACACTTCATCATTTCCATTGGTAAACATTCAGGGAAAGGACATTGTGAGAGTGGATTCTTACAAATACCTGGATGTTCACCTAAACAACAAACTGGACTGGACAGACAACACTGAGGCAATTCATAAGAAAGGGCAGAGCAGACTCTTTTTCTGCTGAGGAGACTAAGGTCTTTTGGAGTGCAAGGAGATCTACTGAAGACCTTTTTTGACTCTGTGGTGGCCTCAGCCATATTCTATGGTGTGGTCTGCTGGGGCAGCAGCATCAATACTGGAGACAGGAAGAGACTGGACAAGCTGATCAGGAAGGCCAGCTCAGTCCTGGGGATTCCCCTAGACACTGTACAGGAGGTGGGAGAAAGGAGGATGGTAGCAAAACTATCATCATTGCTGCAGAACGCCTCTCACCCCCTGTATGAAACCGTTACCTCATTGAGCAGCTCCTTCAGTGACAGATTGTTACATCCTAAGTGTCTGAAGGAGCGCTATAGAAGGTATTTTCTCCCTGCTGTTATTAGACTTTACAATCAAAGCTGCTCCCAGTGAACCATTAACCATAATACACATTGTTATTACTGTTTTACTGTGTAAAATACTACCTGTGTGCAATATCACTTGCAATATGTGCAATACCACCTGTGTGCAATATCACTTGCAATACATACTTTTTCCTGATTTGTATTTATACATTTTTTTGTGTATACACTTGTATACTATAGTATGTTTATTGTCTATTCTTTTATATATTTGCATTTATTTTTTATTTTTTCATGCTGCTGTAACAAAGAAATTTCCCCACTGTGGGACGAATAAAGGTTTATCTTATCTTATCTTAAATAGATACCATACATGACACGGTTGAAAATTGCGCACACTCGCGGAATGGTTACAAACTCCGGTACTTAAAAATCTCCATAGGTGACGCTTTAAAATTTTTTAACGGTTACCAGGTTAAAGGTGCAGAGGAGGTATTTTGCAAGAATTACTGCTCACACTCTGGGGATTGCGGCGATACCTCACATGTGGGGTTTGAACACCGTTTTCATATGCGGGCGTGACTTATGTGTGCGTCTTCTCTGCTGCATGAGCTCACGGGGACGGTGGTGCTTTAAATGTTTTTTTTTTATTTATTTTTTTATTTTATTATATTTTTCCTCTTAACACTGTTCCTTTAAAAAAAAAATCTGATCACTTTTACTGCTATCACAAGGAATGTAAACATCCCTTGTGATAGTAATATATGGTGACAGGTACTCTTTATGGAAGGATGGGAGGGTCAAAAAGACCCCCCATCCCTCCTTTACACTTCACAGTATTCAGATCACCAAAAACGGCGATACTGAATACTGTTGTTTTTTTAAACCAGCGCCGTTAGACGCCGAGTAAACCGGAAGTGACGTTGTAACATTGCTTCCAGAAATGTACGGAGACGTCCCAATCAAAGCTGATTCTGACTTCCACAGGGACTCCACACAGCGGCCAGAAGCATCAGATTGGAGCTCCGGTCTCCCGTTGGGACAGGAGGTCAGAGAAGAGCGGTGGAAGGTGGCGGGAGGGGTGATGTCCCCTCCCGCTGCCTGGGATAACAACTGAGTGGCTCCCGAGCCAGATTGGCTGTTATCAGTGGATAGCCGGCTGCCTGCTCTTAAAAATGGTACCAGGGTATAGCCTGTATCTGCAGACTATACCCTGATACTTCCACTTAAAGCAGCCACTGTTTATAAACAGCGATTTGCTTTAAGTGGTTACACTAATTTTAAACAGCAGGGCCCGTTCCTGCGCCCAACAAAAGTAACTGAAAGGGATTACAGTGTTCTGGCTCCGACAACACCCAAGGCTCAAGTTTTCACCACCTGTTGGACTGGAGCATGTCATCACAATTTTTAACCACTTAACGCGAATCATCGTTTATAAACGGTGGCAGCTTTAAGTGGATGTATTGGTAGATAGTCAGCAGCTACAGGCTATACCCCGGTATTGTTTTTTAGAGCAGGCGGCCGGCTATCCTGAAGCTGTTCGGTCTTTATCCCAGGGAGCGGGAACCGCCACTGTCCGCCGCTCTTCTCTGGTCTCCCGTCCCACCGGGAGACCGGAGCTCCTATCCGACACTTCTGGCCGCTGTGTGGAGTCCCTGTGGAAGCCGGAATTGGCTTCAATCGGGACTCCTTCGTACATTTCCGGAAGCAACGTCAGAACGTCACTTCTGGTTTACTCGGCAGGAAACGGCACCGGTGTTAAAAAAATGACAGTATTCAGAATCACCATTTTTCCCCATCCTTCCATAAAGTGCACCTGTCACCATATATTACTATCACAAGGGATGTTTACATTCCTTGTGATAGCAATAAAAGTGATCTTTTTTTTTTTTTTAAAGGAACAGTGTTAAGAGGAAAAATATAATAAAATAACTAAGCAAAGAAAACGCATATGTAAGTCACGCCCGCATATGAAAATGGTGTTCAAACCACACATGTGAGGTATCGCCGCGATCGCCAGAGTGTGAGCAGTAATTCTAGCAAAAGACCTGCTTTGCTAACCTGGTAACCATAAAAAAAATTTAAAACGTCGCCTATGGAGATTTTTAAGTACCCAAGTTTGTCGACATTCCGAATGTGTGCGCAATTTTCAACCCTAACATGTATGGTATCTATTTACTCGGCGTAACATCCTCTTTCATAATATACAAAAACATTGAGCTAACTTTACTGTTGCCTTATTTTTTAACTCAAAAAAGCAATTTTTTTCCCAAAAAATTGCGCTTGAATGACCGCTGCGCAAATACCGTGTGACAAATAGTATTGCAAGGATCGCCATTTTATTCTCTAGGGTGTTTGAAAAAAATATATAATATTTGGGGGTTCTAAGAATTTTCTAGCAAAAAAAAGAATTTTAACTTGTACACAACAAGTGTAAAAAAGGGCTCCGGGGCTTAAGTGGTTAAACTAATTTACAACATCAGGCCCTGTTCCTCCATCCAACAAGAGTAACTGCATGGGTTAAAGTGTTCTAGCACCACCAACAAGCAAGGCTCAATTTTTGGCCACCTGTTTGACTGGGGTCATTCATCAGAATTTGTAAACTCATTTACAGCATCAGGCCCAGTTCCTCTGTCCAACAAGAGTAAGTGCAAGGGGTTACGGTGTTCTGGCACCGCCAACACCTAAGGCCCAATTTTTGTCCACCTGTTTGACTGGGGTCTTTCGTTAGAATTTGTAAACTAATTTACAACAGCAGGGCCCAGTTCCTCCGTCCAACAAGAGTAACTGCAAGAGGTTACAGTGTTCTGGCACCGCCAGCACATAAGGCCCAATTTTTGGCCACCTGTTTGACTGGGGCTTTCGTCAGAATTTGTAAACTAATTTACAACATCAGGCCCAGTTCCTCCATCCAACAAGAGTAACTGCAAGGGGTTACAGTGTTCTGGCAACGGCAACAGACAAAGCCCAATTTTTCGCCATCTGTTTGACTGGGGGATTTTATCACAATTTTTTAACTAATTTACAATAGCAGGGCTCGCTCCAAAATAAACAAAAAAATTACGTTCCCCCCAAAATCAAAACCAGGCCCTTCAGGTCTGATATGGAATTTAAGGAGAACACTGTGCCAAAATTAAAAAAAAAATGCTGTGCAGTTCCCCCCAAAATTCAAACCAGGCCCTTCAGGTCTGGGATGGAATTTAAGGGGAACCCCATGCCAACATTTTTTTAAAAAATGACGTGCGGTTCCCCCCAAAATCCAAACCAGGCCCTTCAGGTCTGGTATGGAATTTAAGGAGAACCCTGTGCCAAAATTTAAAAAAAAATGACGTGCGGTTCCCCCCAAAATCCAAACCAGGCCCTTCAGGTCTGGTATGGATTTTAAGGGGAACCCCGCGCCAATTTTTTTTAAAAAAAGGCGTGGGGTCCCCCCCAGAATCCAAACCAGACCCTTATCTGAGCACGCAGCCCTGGCATGGCAGGAGGGGGTAGGGACGAGCGAGCACCCCCCTCCGAACCATACCAGGCCACATGCCCTCAACATGGGGAGGATGTTTTGAGGTCCCCCCATAGCACCTTGTCCCCATGATGGGGAGAAGGGCCTCATCCCCACAACCCTGGCCCCCCCATCCTAACCGGCCAGTGCTGCATGCTCAGATAAGGATCTGGTTTGGATTTTAGGGAGACCCCCACGTCAATTTTTTTACAATTTGGCACAGGGTTTCCCTTAATGTCCAAACCAGACCCGAAGAGCCTGGTTTGGACTGGGGGGGGACCCCACGCCCTTTTTTCAAGTGATTTTTTGTATATTGCCAGGAACCGGCAATGCATTACAGACGTGATTTTAAATGACATTTTTTCCTATGGAAATGTAATTTTGCTCTGGCTATGTTCTACACCTCACAGAGATGCGCCCTTTTACACACAGACTAAGGACACTCCCCAGGCACAATATTTAATTAAACTTTTCATTTTTTTTTTTCACTTTTAAGCATTGTTAAAATCACTGCTCCCAAAAAAGGATTGATTTAAAAACATTTTTTTTCATTGATACATGACCCCTAGGGCAGGACCAGGGCCCCCATACATTTTTTAGGGCAATAACATTGCATATAAGTCTTTAAAATGAGCACTTTTGATTTTTCATGTTCGCGTTCCATAGACTTTAATGGTGTTTGGATGTTCGCCCTGAACTTTTTGCCTGTTCGCATGTTCTGGTGCGAACCGAACTGGGGGGTGTTCGGCTCATCCCTAGTGTACACTATATATCAGTGCATTTGGGGGTTCACGGATATATAGAACACTACTTGACGTGGTGTATTAAAATATATACAGTCTTGTATATATATATATATATATATATATTAATATTAGTGTAAAAATTGCACAACCTTCAAATATACACTGATCAGCACCCACGGTGCACACAGTCACTGGAATATTACAAATCTAAAAATGTATTTATACAAAACAGATGATGATAATAAAAGCCACCGTTTAGCTTAAAAGTATATTCACAAGATATACACATAAAATAACGCAGCCTCAACCAATAAAAGTGTATAACAGCGCTTTCATAATCCATGGAATGGAAGGGTGCAAAGGTCAAGGAGACTCAATTAGTCTGAGTGAAGCAAAGTCCTTTCAAGCTTGAAGCCACCAACCACCAGGTGTCAGTCCACACAACACGTGCGCTTTTCCCAGTGAAAAGCCTACTTACCAGAAACTTTCTTTTATAGTGCCCACATCATTACTTGGTAGGTCTGCCTCTCATCAGTCACTCCACTGTATCTATGTGTACCCAATGAAATAGAAGCCTCACATAACATAATACCGTTTCACAGCTTTATTGCACCCCCCACTTAAAACACACTTACAAGATTCACAGATGAAAACAGCGAGTGTAAATGTCAATAATGATCGTTTGGACGTCTCACCGCTCCAGCTGTCCTCACGGCGTGCAAACACCGCGTTCCACAACTCGGCCTGGAGCACAAGCGTCACTTCCTGTCTGTCGTGGGGTCACGCCTGACGCATTTCATCATCATGACTTCTACGGAGGGCGTGACCCCACGATCCGCACCTCTAACTAAATATTCACAAACCTTGGGTGGGACAGAGGTCCCAACCTATCAGCAATCAGCTGTACTCCGGCCGTCAGCTTACTCCTGCCGTCAATTGACAACTTAACCACCTATCAGCGCTTTTAACATACTATCGTATCACTATGGGAATATCACAGTAATCCCTCAGTGTCTGTGATTGCCACTAACAACCTTTTACTTGAGATAATTTAGCTGATATTCCGAAAACTGGGGAACGGCTGGCTGCCGATGGTTAGTGCTGACAAATATAACAGCATAAAGCATCATAAAAAATTGAATATACTTCATCTCTTATTTGAAGAGATTACCTCTTACGATCAGATGGTTATATAGAAACACAGTACAATGATATATGCATAACACTGCAGCACAATAACGAAATGAATTATCCTACCATTCTCATTATTATTTAAATAAATAAAATAAAAGAGGCTACGCGTAGTCACACAGGCCTTCAAACCAAAACAGTATAAAATTCATATAATTAGCTATACTGAAAATCACATTATCAGTTTATATCTACCCCATCATTATAAATATATTTTTTTAAAACATACATAATACTACTCAAATCCAATTCTATCAACTAGGATCAGTAACCAGCAAGTCATCCTAATATTTGGAGAGATAGTGTATAGACTGTACCTGTAATCACATCTAGTGTATATCTGGGCACACTGATCATAGGTCCAAAGGTGGGAAACAAACCCATCTCTCAATATGGTGGAAATACACCTCTCCCACCAGCGGGCCCACAACCAGTACGCAAAACACTCAAATAGTAAAACAATTACCCCTATCTAATACAGATTGTATTGAATCATCCAAATGTGTATGTCTCACCTATGCATCACTTATAAAGCAATTTATGTCCAGCTCTATGTTTAACCCCTTCGGGTTCAAACAGTCAGAGAGGTATATCCATTTGGTTTCTAGCTTAGAGATCTCTCTTACTAGATTAGCACCTCGCCATGGTGGTGTTAGCTTCTCTATACCCCAACATTTTAAACATGTGGGATCCCTATTATGAACTTGTCTGAAGTGTAGCGAGACACTATGTTCTCTAAATCCTTGTTTTATGTTCTGAATATGTTCAGATATCCTAACTTTTAACTTTCTCTTGGTTCTCCCAATATACATTAGATTACAAGAACACATTAAAGCATACACCACATAACTTGTGTTGCATGTAATGAAGTCTTCAATGTCAAAATCTTATTGTTAGTTGGGGATGTGAACTGTTCAATTTTCCTAAGTGGTTCTTTGATTTCTCTGCAAGCTCGACATCTTCTACAAAAGAAGAAACCTTTTTGTTCCCAAAACGTAGGCAGCCTACTAGGGGAATCTATCATTTTTTTTAACAATTTATCTCCTATACTCGGGACCTTTCTATAGATAAATTTCAGAACAGGGGGTAATACCTTGTTTAGTATTTTGTCCATACCCAGTGATCTTGAAAGATTTTCTCCACTTCTCTGGACTGAGTGGAAATTAGTAATGAAGCCATATTGATGGTCATTTTGACTTTTGGATTTGACCACTTTGTCTTTCACAAGCTCCTCTCTTGGTATCGAACTAATATCTCCTATAACTTTATCCAAATCTTCTGGTCTATAGCCCTTTGTAACAAATCTTTGTTTAATTGTTTGAGCTTGCGCCAAGAAATCCGTCTCACTGGTACAGTTACTTTTAATTCTCATTATCTGACCTTTTGGAATATTCCGTAGCCACGCCGGGTGATGTCCACTATGTATAGGAAGGTAACTGTTCCTATCAGTTACTTTGAAGAACACAGACGTCTCCAATTTGTTCCCTCTTCTATAAATATTGAGGTCCAAAAAGTTCACTCTCTCAACTATAATTAGACGTTAGCACAATATTCTTTGTATTATTATTCAGTTCACTCAGGTACAGTACAAATGAATCCTCTGTGCCCTCCCATATAAACAGGAGGTCAGCAATATATATTTTGTACACAAGGAGTTCTTTTCTAGGCTTACCTAAGATCACCCTATCCTCCCATTCTGCCATGAAAAGATTGGCGAGGCTGGGTGCAAATTTAGCGCCCATAGCCACGCCAGTTTTCTGGGATAAGAACTGGCCCTGGAACCAAAAATAATTATGTGCTAGACAAAAGTACAGCACATCTCTTAAAAATATTTTTTGTTCAAACGGTATCTCTTCCCTCTGACTTAATGCCCAATTAAGGGCCAACAATGCATCGTCATGTTGTATTATTGTATATAACGAGGAGACGTCTGCTGTCACTAAAAATGTCTCCTCGTTATCTTTAAGATTGACCTCTTGCAAAATTTGCAACACATTTTTTGTGTCCTTCAAATAAGCTCTTGTTTTAATAACACTTTCTTGCAGGAATCAATCAAGATACTGTCCAATCCTAGTTGATACTGATCCTATACTGTTTACTATAGGTCTGGCGGGGGGGGTTTTCTTGATCTTTATGTATTTTTGGCAAAGTGTAAATGGTAGGTATCGTACTCACACTTGATACCAAATATTTTTTCTCTTTTTTCATCAGAACATGAGCCCTGTAGCCTGCTTCTACAAGATATGTTAATTCGTTAGTGTACTGACTCGTGAGGTCACCCTTTAATTTAACATATGTATCCGTGTCCTCCAACATATTCGTCAGTTGATCAATATAATACTGTTTAGTCAGAATCACTACTCCTCCACCTTTATCAGCCGGTCTTACAATAACTTCTCTATTTGTTTCCAATCTCTTAATCCCTTCCCGCAAATAGTATGGGTTAATGTTCTTAACTGGTACCACTCTCTCCAAATCCCTCAACACCACATTTTTAAAAACTTCAAGTTGCTGGTTACTGTTCTTTTGTGGGTTGAATACAGACTTGTTTCTTAGTCCGCTATCCAATCCATTTACTGATCCTAGATTATCTCTTTGAGTATAAGGGGCATTACTCAAGAAATGTTTCTTAATACTTAACTTCCTTATGTATTTGTGCACATCTACGTACACATTAAATTTGTTGACTGGTTGCCTCATACCACATTTAAGTCCCAGATTCAAAACTGCCTTCTCTTCAGGGGTCAATTCTATTCCACTTTTCTTGGACCCTTCTACCTGCCTTACATCCTCTTTTCTTTCTCCCTTTGTGTTTTGAGGCATGGACCAATCCCAATTGTGGTCCACTGGTGCTCTGTTGGGTGGCCGCCAGTGCCACCCCTGATAATAATTGGGTGGTGTCCAATAAGGTGGTCCCAGGGTACGTCCCCTTCTTCCAGATGACCCCCTCCTGGACCACCCCCCTTCTCCCTAAAAAAGGTGAGGGTATTTGATATGGCGTTCTTTCCTCATTCACAAGAGGTTCATATCTATTGCATACAGGGATTGTTTGTGATCTCAGGTCCTGATGTTGACCGAATGGTTTTGATCCTTTATGTTTCAATATCTTTATTATTTTAAAACAAGTGTTACAGAAGGAAATACGAACAAAGTATCATACATTGTTGTTAAATGCAGACAGTGTTCAAATCAGACATTGCATGGTGTATAAAACACAGAGTTTCTTTTCATTGTAGTACATTAGACCATATAGTATTTTGAGGGGAGTATATGTTTATTGCAGTATTTGAGTGTTTTGGTAGCTGAGGGTTGGGGGTTATTGATCGTGTATGGAGTATCACTATCTGGGTGGTAGATATGCTTAGGAAATCGTGCCCAACATCCTCCTCCATGCCACCCCTATTGGGAGCAAACTGTGGACTTGGAGGGGGAGGGGCTAAATGTCCTTGTGATGCTCCGTGGACGAGGAGTGATCTGAGTTTTTGAAAGGGTGATTTGTATAGTGGTGAGTGAGTTAGACTCTTATTCTTCCTTTACATTGGGTCAAACTTTAGTGTATAGTGGGTGTGCTTGCCACGAGTTCCAGATGTTGTTAAATTTGGTGATTGTGTCGTTTTTAATCGCGAAAGTGTATTCTAGAGAACAGCATCTATTAATTTCTGTGACCAATTCCGAGAAGTTTGGTGTGTCGTGTGAGCCCCATTTTCTCATAATAATTATTTTTGCTGAGAGGAGGATGTGGATGATTATTGGTCTGGTGTTGGTGTTGATCTTGTTGGAAAGGATGTGGAGGAGGGCTTGTTCGGGTGATGGTGTTATTTGTGAGGTATTGACTTCAGATATCAATTTGAAAACCTGGTTCCAATATGATTTAAGGGATTTGCAATACCATAGAATGTGTATTAATGATCCAATGGTGTCACAATTCCTCCAACATTTGTCTGTGTTATCTGTGGAAATTTTAGATAGTATGTAGGGTGTGTAATACCACCTATGAATTACTTTCAAATGGAGTTCCCAATGGTCTGCGCATAGAGTTGCTTTATGTGTTAATGAGAGAGCTTTTTGCCAGTGAGTGTCTGGTATTTGAATTGACAGGTCCTTTTCCCACTTGGTCATCGAGGTCGTTTTAGTGAAAATATGAGAGTTGTTAAGTTTGTTATAGAAGTAGGAAATACCCTTATGATTACTAGTTGGGAGGTAGAATTGGTGAAGGTCATCATCTATTTGGACTGAGGTAGGGATGTTTTCTTTTCTTATTGTGTGTGTGATTTGTATCGGAAGAGTTCTGTGTTTGGGAGGTTGAAATGGGATTGAGTTGAGGAAATGGGATGAGTTTCCCTTCTTTGTAGATTTGATGTATGGTGGTGATTCCGTGGTGTGTCCAGAGTGATAGTTGGATATTCGGGGTATATAGTTTCAGGAGTTCTAAGGGGAGTGATATGGTTCTCATGTTTGAAGTGGTTCGTTTTTTAGTGGATATATCTGTTAATGCTTGGAGGGTGGCCTGGATTATCGGGTAAGGAGAAGTAAGAGGGTGTTTTTGGAGCAATGTGTTGAGAATTTGGAGTCTGAGGTTTTGTGATTGAGTAAGGTGCGTTTCCATTTTGGACCAAAGTTTTTCTTCAGATGGGTTCCACCAGGCTTTGGTTTGATCCAGTATGGAGGCTAGGTAGTAATGGCGCACATCTGGAAGAGAAAAGCCACCAGGTGTTCTATGTTTCGTGAGGACATTTGTTGCACAGCGGGGTCTTTTGTTCCTCCAGACATACTTCAGAATTAGGGAGCGTGCTTTCTTAAAGAAAAGGTTTGGTAAAGGGATTGGGATTGTGCGAAAGAGGTATAATAATTTTGGGAGTACTATCATTTTAAATAGCTGGATTTTGCCTGAGGTTGATAGTTCTAGTTTGGAGAGGTTGGATAATTCGTTGGGTAGTTTATCTAGGAATGATCGGAAATTGGAGTTGTAAATTTTACTGGAAGAATTGGGGATATGAATACCTAAATATTGGTTGTGTGGTTCGGCCCATGTATAAGGGAATCGGGAGAGGATTTTTTGTTTGAGATTGGGTGAGATGTTTATTCCCAGGATTTGTGTTTTGTTCTCATTGAGTTTATAGTATGAGAGTTCGGAGAATTTTTGGAGGGTTATTTGTAGGGCTTGTAGTGAGCGAAGGGGGTTGGATGCTATTATAATCACATCATCTGCAAATAGCCCTATTTTATTGCAGGTTTGACCAATTTGTATGCCTTTAATAGCTTCTGACGATCGGACCGTGTGCGCTAGGGGCTCCATCACTAAAGCGAAAATCAGCGGTGACAGGGGGCAGCCCTGTCGTGTGCCGTTAGTTATTTTGAATTCTTCAGATAGAGTACCTGCTGTGAAGACTTTTGCTGAGGGTCCGGTGTAGAGAGCTAGGATTGCCTGAAGAATTTGGCCTGAGAAGCCAAACTTCTCCAGGACTTCCCTGAGGAACCCCCAGTGCACACGGTCGAAAGCTTTTTCTGCATCTAATGCTATCATTAGTGTAGGAATTTTTTGGATCTCGACATGTGTTAGTATGTTCAAAATTCTTCTTGTCGCGTCTGGTGCTTGGCGTCCTTTAATGAAACCTACTTGGTCTGGGTGGATGAGGGAGGGAAGGATATTGAGTATTCTCTGGGCTAATGCTTTGGCGTATATTTTTAAGTCTGAGTTTAGTAGGGATATTGGTCTATAGTTGCCTGGGAATGATGTGTCCTTTCCTGGTTTGGGTATTGTTGTAATCATAGCTTGCAGCATTTCTCTAGGGAACTTACCTCTCATCATTGCTAGATTGAATATATTGGTTAGGTGGGGTGCCAATGTGATCGAAACTTTTTGGTAATATTCGTTGGGGAAGCCATCTATTCCTGGGGCCTTAGACTTTGGAAGGTTATTAATGATTGTGGTTATCTCTTTTTCCGTAAATTGTTGTGATAGTAGTGTTCTCTGTTCCTCAGATAGTTTAGGTAGGGATAGTTGGGAGAGGAATTTTTGTATGTGTTCTGTTGTGGGTTGGATAGTGTGTGGGTCAGACTTAAGGTCATAGAGTTCAGGATAATATGCTCTGAAGGTGTCTGCTATATCTTTGGGAGCTGAAACTTTAAGTCTGGTTTTTGCTTGGGTCATGTATGGTATGTTGTGTTTTTATTGCACTTGCCCTTAAAGCGTTTTGCTAAAAATGCACCCGCTTTATTGTTCAGGGAGTAGTGTTGTGATTTGAAAGATTTTATATATTTTTCATGTTGATATAGTAAAAGATCTCTCAGGGAAATTCTTAGTTTTAGAAGCTCCTGCTCTTTTTGTGGGGTGGGGTTTTTTTTATTGTCATTGTCCAAGTCACGGATTTGTTGAGTCATGGTTTTGAACTTTTTGTCTATGTTTTTTTTTTCTTGGGAACTTAGTTGTATGAAGATGCCTCTCATGAATGCTTTGTGGGCATTCCATAGAACAAAGCGGTCTGTGGAGGGTGTGTCATTTGTGGAAAAGTACAGTTCTTGGGCTGATTTAATTTTAGTTTCAGTTAAGGGGAGGTTTAGAATGTAGGTGTTCATCCTCCAGGTCATTGGGGGTCTCAATTTGTCAGATGGGGAAATGGTGATTGTGATGGGTGCGTGGTCTGACCACGAGATAGTGCCTATTTTGGAGGAGGTGATGTGGGGTAGCGTCCATTGGTCCATGAGGAAGCAATCTATTCTGGTATAGGTGTGATGTATTACAGAATAGTATGAGTAATCCTTTTCATTTGTGTGGTGTGTTCTCCAGATGTCAAACAAATTGTGGGTATAGAGAAAATTATTTAGATTGCACAATTTTCTTTGGGATTTTGTAGAGGAGTCCAAAGTTGGATCTCCCACAACGTTTAAATCTCCGCCTAAGATTAAAAAGCCTTGTTTAAGCAAGGTTAGTTTTTTCATCACTTTGTTTAGAAAAGCAATTTGTCTGACATTTGGAACATACAAATTAACCAGAGTATATAATACCTCGTTTATCTTACATATCAAGAAGATGTATCTGCCGTTGCAGTCTTCCTCATGTGAGAGGATTTGGAAGTTCATATTCGTCCTGAAAGCGATGAGGACACCTGCTTTCTTTTTTCGGAACAGGCCATGGCAACTATGGTGAAGTCTTTCAGGTAAAGGTGTGGGATTTTCTTCTTCGCAAAATGGGTCTCTCCTTCTGACGTTGCCGTCTATGTAGAAGAACTATACATTCTATTTGCTCCATAATATATGAGACCAATTAAACATACAAGGTTTACAGTCTGTTTAACGAAAAGATTTGTTTCACTACTTTTTTGATTGGAACGAATTTGTTCCGAAAAATTAGAATCCGCCTCTAAATTTGCAACACCCTCTAGGTTGAAACCTGAGGAGATGTTTTAGGGTTTCTTTTAACACGTTAGATTTATTAAAAGAGATATGGGTGTTAAACAAACTGTAGACCTCTTGTGTGGTGTGTTTACTTTTCCTAATGAGTATGATAAGACATTATGTAGTGTGGATATGGTCTTATCTAACGA
>BLSH010536200.1:146634-168911 GCA_018402905.1 Glandirana rugosa | reverse complement strand
AGTGAAAATTGGTGAAGGAATGGCCGCATAACATTTTTATGCGGCCGTTCCACCTGAGGGGTAGGATTCACCTGCAATATAATGCAGGAGAACAAAAGCGGTGAAACGCCCGGGAGTCCCCGGGCGTAGCGCCGCTAGCCCCTGGCCGGCACAGGGAGCCCTGGGGCCGGAAGGCACTAGCACCATTTCTCGGTTATTTTAACCGAGAAATGGCGCACTGGCCGACACAGGATAGTGTCGACCAGTGACTGTAGTTACCGCCGACTCGCCGCACGTGCGAGCCGGTCACGTGGTAAAGAGCCAATACTATTGGCTCTTTACCGTGATCGGGCATTGTCCGAGGGACAAGCCCGCCCCCCGATCGCCGCGCTGCGCGCCCCCTGGGGCGCGCGCGAGCGGCGTGCACGCCGCTCAGCCGCCATTGATGTCAGTGACCAGCTGTGATAGGACACAGCCGGTCACGCGGTAAAGAGCCAATTTTATTGGCTCTTTACCACGATCACGGAAGGCCGGGGTCCCGAGGGACACGGCCGGTCCCCGATCGCCGCGATGCGGGCCCCTGAGGGCCCGCAAAGTGGCGAAAACAAGAGGACGTAATATAACGTCCACTTAGGATGGGGAGTCCACCTTGCCGGCGTATTTTTACAATACGCCGGTAAGGAAGTGGTTAAAAGTGATATTAAAGTCTTGTTTTCATTTTGTTTAACCACTTCAATACCAGGCATTTAGAACACTTCCCGCCCACACCAATTTTCAGCTTTCAGTGCTGTTGCGATTTGAATGAGAATTGCGCGGTTGTGCGATGTTGTACCCAAACAAAGTTTTTATCATTTTGTTCCCACAAATAGAGCTTTCTTTTGGTGGTATTTGATCACCCCTGCAGTTTTTATTTTTTGCGCTATAAAAAAAAAGACCAAAATTGTTGAAAAAAAAAAATGTTTTTTTGTTTCTGTCACAAAAGTTTGTATAGAGTACATTTTCTCCTTCACTGACGGGTACTGATGTGGCTACACTGATGGGCACTGATGAGGCTACACTGACGGGCACTGATGAGGCAGTACAGATTGGCACTGATGAGGTGGCACTGATAAGGTTGCACTGATGATGGGGCACATATGCAGCACTGATGGGCGGCACTGACAAGCAACACTGACGGGCACTGATACGTGGCACTGATATACGGCACTGATGGACACTCATAGGCGGCACTGATAAGTGGCACTGGGCACTGATGGGCACTTCTAGGTGGCACAGGTGGGCACTTTTAGGTGGCACAGGTGGGCACTGATAGGTGGCACAGGTGGGCAGAGGTGGGCACTTATAGGTGGCAGTGGTGGGCACTGCTGCAACAAGCACTGTTAGGGATGGCACTGGCAGACATCATACATGGGCACAGGGCCATCCCTACAGTGCACAATATTGCCCTTACCTGGTGGTCTAGTGGGGGCTCCCTGGTGGTCCTGGGCAGCCTCTGTGGTCCTTCCCTGGTCATCCTGGGCGGCCTCTTTGGGATGTCCGGGGGGGGCTCCCTGGTGGTCCTGGGCAGGCTCCCTGGTGGTCCAGTGGGGTGATCCTGAGGGTGGCTGCGCTGATAAATGTTCAGCGCAGCCCCCCCTGTCAGGAGAGCAGCCAATCGGTTCTCCGCTGCTCAGGTCTGCAGACCTGAGCAGAGGAAAAGCCGAAAAACGGCTCTTCCTATTTACACTGTGATCAGCCATGATTGGTCACAGCTGATCACATGGTAAAAGGCTTCGGATCGAAGCCTTTTACCTCGGTCGGTAATGCGGTGAGTCACACACGGAGCCATGGCTCATCCCCGCCACCTCTCTCTCTCCTCATTGGCTTCTGATTTTGATTGACAGCAGCGGGAGCCAATAACACCCGCTGCTGTGTCTCAGCCAATCAGGAGGGAGAGTCCCGGACAGCCGAGGTTCTTGTGCAACATTGCTGGATTGAGATGGGGCTCAGGTAAATATTTAGGGGACTGAGGGGGGGGTAGCTACACACAGAAGGTTTTTTTTTTATCTTAATGCATATAATGCATTTAGATAAAAGCCTTCTGCCTAGAACCACTTTAAACATCTTTCCCACAGCATACAGTCCTGTCTGGAAAAGCAATAAGACTAGTTTTTCTCAGCCGCGGTTCAGTAACTTTTACAGGCTTAATCCCCACCCTGCTCTGTGGCTGGACAGTAAAATGAAAAGCAGCAGACTGGTGAGCTTATCTCTCTATTACTCTGCTCTTGCCTCATCAGCATGCACTTTGTGCTGTGGCACAACTGATTGGCGCCCTGTGCTGCTTCTTCCATTTCCAGTCTGAGCTTGCTGTCCAGAGACAGCAAAAGGCTGATTCCAAATTCAAATTCAAATAATTACACTGCGTGCATTATTAAAAATATGATTAAGCATGTATTCATGAATACAAAGTTGCATTCATTTGTGATTTTTGTCTTTAGCTTTAACTTTTGATTTGAAGATAGTAAAATGAAAAAAAAAAGCAAAGCAACATTTTAACCGAATGATAAGGAACATAAAATGTTTTATGTGATCTTTATATTCATTAGAATAGTCTGATGCGGCACACTACTGGAATAAAAGCTTTTACTTTATGCAAATGTTCTCTCTCAGAGGGTAATCAGAAACGATAATTCTGCCATCTTCTAACATAAACTCCATCTAGGCAGAGCATTACACTGAATTATTATACACAATTGGAACATTTATAAAAATATGTTTTCCTGTTAATAACTTCAGAAATTATTTTTCTATACAAGTTGTGTTATATATTAACTTCTTTACTAAAGGTAAACCTGAAGATGAACCTAATAGACTTGTGTGCTTCAATATATCATACTGCAGCAAACAAGTAGTACATGACGGGCCACCACTTGTGTTGCATCAAAATAAGGTAACAATATTAATAAGATAAAACCAGTTATTAGTATAAGAAAACAGCCCAGCTAATGATTCTTTTATCTAACACACATACAGTATATGATTTCAGGTGAAGGATCACTTTTTTAAGTCCAGGTTCACAGAACAGCACACTGGCAAACATACCCAGATTACCAAAAAAATTAAATTTTTGTCTATCTGCCAAACGTTGTTCCAGAAACTATTTTTAGTATCTCCTTGGTCTTTAGCACACATGAAATGAGCAGCACTTTTGAGATTATTCCTCCACAATAACTCTCATGATTATTACTCTTGTTCGATATTTTTCTTATGATAGATTCATAAACACATCTGTTTTTAAAGTGCAAGAGATGTCTGCAGATTTCTATATGGCTTTTTATCAACTATTTGAAGATTTTTTTACATAAGCTTGCTATTAGACATGGGCTGAACGACCCCCGGTTTGGTTTGCGGCATGAACTTTCGAACATCGCAAAAGTTCGGAACTGAATAACGAACCCCAGTGAAGTCTATGGGACCTGAACTGGAAAAATCAAAAGTGCCCATTTTGAAGGCTTATATGCAAATAATTGGGCATACAATGGTTATGGGGGTCCGGGTACTGCCCTTGGGGACATGTATCCAGGGGTAGGCAACCTGTGGCCCTCCAGCTGTTGTGGAACTACATTTCCCATGAGGCATGGCAAGGCTGGCAGTTACAATTACTCCCAGACGCATGATGGGACCTGTATCTCTGCCACAGCTGGAGGGCCGCAGGTTGCCTACCCCTGCATGTATCAATGACAAAAAAGGTTGTAAAAAACATAATTTTTTAATGAGCAGTGATTTACTGATGCTTAACCACTTCCGGACCAAATGCCTTCATTATATGGCGGTACTTTGCCGTTGAATACCGTTGCTATGGTAGCAGATAACAACCCTCTTTTAAATAAAAGTGGTCTCTGCAGCGGATTCGCAGCGAGATCACTTTTATAGGGGGCGCGAGAGTTGCCCACCCCCCTCCCGCCACTTTCCCATCGTCTCTGCCACTTACTGGACCACCGGTAGCAGCGGAGATGACCGGGTCTGCTCTCCTCTGAGCCTGGATGCCCATTGCTCTTAACCACTTGCCGACAGCCGACCGCAGTCTGAAGGCGACAGAGTGGCTCGTTGTCGCAAACCGCCGTTGTACGACACTCACTGTGTCCGGGGGGGCCAGGGAACGGGTGCGGTGGACTCGATCGCCGCCGGCTACCCGTGGTGGCCCCCCCACAGTGAGAGAAAGGAGGTCCGTGTAAGTAAACATGGATCTCCGTTCTCATAGAGGGGGAAGGGCGATGATCACAGGCTTCCTGTATATGGAAGCCGTGATCATCCCCTTTCCCCAGCCAGGGCAGCCCACACACAGTTAGAACACGCCCAGGGAACACACTTAACCCTTAGAGCGCCCCCTGCAGGTTAACCCCTTCACTGCCAATGGCATTTACACAGTAATCAGTGCATTTTTATAGCACTGATCGCTGTATAAATGCCAATGGTCCCAAAAAAGTGTCAAAATGGTCCGACATGTCCACTGCAATATCGCAGTAGCGCTAAAAATCGCAGATCGCCGCCATTACTAGTAAAAAAATTTAAAAAAATAAAAACTCCAGAAATGAATTCTCATCATCCGTAAACGCGGCAACTTTTGCGCAAACCAATCAATAAACGCCGAATGCGATTTTTTTAACCAAAAATATGAGGAAGAATATAAATCGGCTAAAACCGATGAAAAAATGTTTTTTATATATTTTTTTGGATTTGTATTTTAGTAATATAAGTAAGAAATGTTGTTTTTTTTGCAAAATTGTCACTCTTCTTTTGTTTATAGCGGTGATAAATGACGCAGAGACGATCAAATACCACCAAAAGAAAGCTCTATTTGTGGGAAAACGTCATTGTTTGGGTACAACGTCACACGACCGCGCAATTGTCATTTAAAGCGACGCTGTGCAGAATCGCAAAAAGTGCTCTAATCCTAAAGTGGGAAATCCTTACGGGGCTGAAGTGGTTAAAGGAGAAAAATTATTTTATTTTTTCAAATTTATTTATTAATTAATTTTATTGCATTTAAGTGTAAATATGAGATCTGAGGTCTTTTTGACCCCAGATCTCATATTTAAGAGGTCCTGGCATGCTTTTTTCTATTACAATAAATGTTTGCATTCCTTGTAATAGGAAAAAAAGTGAAATTTTTTTTAACCACTTCAGCCCCGGAAGGATTTCCCACTTTAGGACCAGAGCCCTTTTTGCGATTCGGCGCTGCGGCGCTTTAACTGACAATTGCGCGGTCGTGCGACGTTGTACCCAAACGAAATTTGCGTCCTTTTTTACCCACAAACAGAGCTTTCTTTTGGTGGTATTTGATCATCACTGCGTCATTTCTGATCGCCGCTATAAACAAAAGAAGAGCGACAATTTTGCAAAGAAACCCAAATTTCTTACTTTTTGCTAAAATACAAATCCAAAAAAAAAAAAATACAAAAAACATTTTTTTTCACCGTTTTTGGCCGATTTATATTCTTCCTCATATTTGTGATAAAAAAAATTGCAATCGGCGTTTATTGATTGGCTTGCGCAAAAGTGGCCGCGTTTACGGATGATGAGAATTCATTTTTGGGGTTTTTATTTTTTTTATTTTTTATTAGTAATGGCGGCGATCTGAGATTTTAAGCAGTACTGCGATATTGTAGCAGACATGTCGGGCCATTTTGACACTTTTTTGGGACCATTGGCATTTATACAGCGATCAGTGCTATAAAAATGCACTGATTACTGTGTAAATGCCATTGGCAGTGAAGGGGTTAACCTGCAGGGGGCGCTCTAAGGGTTAACTGTGTTCCCTGGGCGTGTTCTAACTGTGGGGGGACTGTCCTAGCAGGGGAAGGGAAGCGATCACAGCTTCCGTGTAGAGGAAGGCTGTGATCACAGCCCTTCCCCCCTCACAGAACGGAGGTCTATGTTTACTTACACGGACCTCCGTTCTTTCACTCCGGGAGGGCATCGCGGGTAGCCGGCGACAATCGAAGCCGCTGCACTCGCTCCCTGGCCCTCCCCGAACACAGTGAGCGCGCGCGCTCACAGTGCGCGATCTCGCAGCCGCCGTCGGATGACGGCGATTTGCGATATTGCACCACTTTGTCGCCGTCAACCTGCGGTTGGCGATCGGCAAGTGGTTAAAGGACAGTGTAAAAATAAAACATAAAAAGTAAAATAAATAAGTAAAAAAAAATTGCGCTAAACAAACAAATATGAATAATAAAGCCTTGAGTAGTAAAAAAATATTGATGAATCCAAATGTGAATTGCTTATCATTAACAAAAAGTCCCAAAAACAGTGAACACAAGTGATGAATTATAATATCCAAGATTCCAAAGACTAAACTTGTGCATGGCTGAAATATTTGTTCATTTTCTTTTTTTTTCTTTTTTCCGAAAATCCGAAATTCAAAAAATTTGGCAATTGCAGTAATTCGGAAATTCGCGCTAATACGCCAATTGCGGTAATTCAGAAATTCAGAAATTTGCGGTAATTCAGTAATTGCAGAAATTTGCGGTAATTCGGCAATTGCAGTAATTCAGAAATTCGGCAATCGGAAAAGCCGAAAATCTGAAATTTGGAAATCCGATAATTCTAAAATAACAATGAACATTTGAAATAATAACTAACTAATAAATAACTATTAAATTATAGGTATTAGCATTTCCTTGAAAATATGGCTGTCGGTGATAAATTTCATATTTAAGTTCACTAACAGCAAAATTTTCAAGGAAATTCCAATACCTATAACTTAATAGTTATTTATTATTATCCCAAATGTTATTTCTTATTTCCGAATTTCCAAATTTCTGAAATTCGGACATAAGAAAGAACATTTGAAATAATAAGTTATTATTTAAAATGTTCTTTCTTATTTCCGAATTTCCGAATTTTCAAAATTCTGAAATAAGAAAGAACATTTAAATAATCATAAATGACTATTAAATTATTGGTATTGGAATTTCCTTGAAAATTTGCCTGTTAGTGAACTTAAATATGACATTTATTTAATTTCATATTTAAGTTCACTAACAGCCAAATTTTCAAAGAAATTCCAATACCTATAATTTAATAGTTATTTATTGTTATTTCAAATGTTCTTTCTTATTTCCGAATTTCAAAAATTCAGAAATTTTGAAATAAGGAAGAACATTTGAAATAAAGTATTACTTCAAATGTTGTTTCTTATTTCCAAATTTCTGAAGTTTCAAAATTCTGAAATTAGAAAGAACATTTAAAATAATAATAAATAACTATTAAATTATAGGTATTGGAATCTCCTTGAAAATGTGGCTGTTAGTGAACTTAAATATGAAATTTCATAAATTTCATATTTAAGTTCACTAACAGCCAAATTTTCAAGAAAATTCCAATACCTATAATTTAATAGTTATTTATTATCATTTCAAGTGTTCTTTCTTATTTCCGAACTTCCAAAATTTGGAAATAAGAAAGAACACTTGAAATAATTAACTAATAAATTATTAGCTAGTTATTATTTCAAATGTTCTTTTTTATTTCCAAATGTTTGAAATTCATAAATAAGAATGAACATTTGAAATAATAATAAATAACTATTAACCACTTCAGCCCGGAAGGATTTGCCCCCTTCCTGACCAGAGCCCTTTTTGCGATTCGGCACTGCGTCGCTTTAACTGACAATTGTGCGGTCGTGCGATGTTGTACCCAAACAAAATTTGCGTCCTTTTTTTCCCACAAAAAGAGCTTTCTTTTGATGGTATTTGATCACCGCTGTGTCATTTCTGATCGCCGCTATAAACAAAAGAAGAGTGACAATTTTGCAAAAAAAAAAAACAAATTTCTTACTTTTTACTAAAATACAAATCCAAAAAAAAAATATTAAAAACATTTTTTTCATCGGTTTTGGCCGATTTATATTCTTCCTCATATCTGTGGAAAAAAAATCGCAATCGGCGTTTATTGATTGGTTTGCGCAAAAGTTGCCGCGTTTACGCAAAATGCCATTGGCAGTGAAGGGGTTAACCTGGGGGGGCGCTCTAAGGGTTAACTGTGTTCCCTGGGCGTGTTCTAACTGTCTTAGTGTTTGACTGGCAGGGGGAGGGGAGTGATCACAGCTTCCATATAGAGGAAGGCTGTGATCACTCCCTTCCTCCTGTAACAGAACGGAGATCCGTGTTTACTTACATGGACCTCCGTTCTTTCACTCCGGGGTGGCATCCCGGGTAGCCGGCGGAGATCGTGTCCGCTGCACCTGCTCCCTGATCTGGCAGCCGCCGTCATATGATGGCGGTTTGCTCAGGAGAGCCATCTTGTCATCGTCAACCTGCGGTTGACTGTCGGCAAGTGCTTAAATTATAGGTTTTTGAATTTCCTTGAAAATTTGGTTGTTAGTGAACTTAAATATGACATTTATCACCAACAGACATATTTTCAAGGAAATTCCAATACCTATAATTTAATAGTTATTTATTAGTTAGTCATTATTTCAAATGTTCTTTGTCATTTTTTCAAATTTTCCGATTTCCGAATTTCGGATTTTCGGCTGTTCTGATTGATGAATTTCTGTATTACCACAATTAGCGAATTACCGCAAATTTACGAATTACCGCAATTACCACAATTGCCAAATTACAGCAAATTTCCAAATGACTGCAATTGCTGAATTACCACAAATTGCCACAATTGCCGAATTACCGCAAATTTCCAAATTTTCAAATCGGAAAAACAAAAATTTGGGAAAATTCGGAAATTCCAAATTCTTCAGAATTGCAGAATTTTGCAAAATTCGGTAAAAATAAAATTCGGAACTAAACGAATTGCACAAGCCTACCAAAGGCCACCTTCATGAGTACACCGCCGCCACATGTAGATGTGCTCGTACCTGAGAGCATTGACAGGGGGTATCAGGAAAAGCTCATGTATGTTATAAAACCCATGCTCTGTCGCCGTCCGGCCAGAAGGAGATGATGGAAGTAACTGCAGCAGCGCACTCATGTACCGACAGCCTTCTTGTCTCAAATCATCTAAGCCAATCCCATACACCAATAGAGAGACAATCGCCAATAGTGTAAAATCATTTACAGATTTTCTTTATTAAAAGTAATACACTTACATTGATTTGGATGAAAACAGCATTAAATCCAGATAGAAAACGATCATTGTAGACTCCGGATAGACATGATGACACAGATGTGAACCACCATAGATTCCAGATCCAGAAAGCACTTAATCATCAACATCGGCATCAGGGGCTTGATAGCTGCTGTTAATCCAGAACTGATTCATTTTGATAAATGTCACCCGATCTACGGAGTCTGCAGACAGATGCGCTTTCTTATCTGTCACAAAACCTCCGGCAGCACTGAATGCCCATTCGGAATGCATGCTGGATACAGGGCAGCCCAGCAGCTCAATTGTATACTGAGTAAGTTCTAGCCAGTGGTCTATTCTCATGACCCAGTAACTCAGTGGATCATCAACTGGAAATCTCTCCAAGTCTGTTTTTGCCCCTAGATAATCTCCCACCATATGATGCAGACGCTGCCTATGGAATGTGGAAACTGACAGCCCTGGGCGCCGAGGACTAAAAACACAAACACATCCCTGAGGCAACCCCCTTCTCCACCACTTCTCTCTTGACCAACAGAAGCCTCAAAGCTATGTTTTCCACGAGATTGCAACCTACCAGATTCTGGAAAGGCATTATATAAACTCATCCTTAAGGTTTCCTCAAGAGATTTAATCTTCTGCTTCATCTGTGGGAGGGGATGAGTTCCGAGACTTTCCCCTTGTAACGGTGGTCAAGGAGGGTTGCCAACCAATAGTGATCCATCTCCTTGATGCCACGTATTTTCGGGTCCTTTCACAGGCTTGAATGAGGAAGCCCATGCACCCCAAGTTTGTGAAGGCATGAGAAGAAGACTCCTCTGGGTCAATGAGGATTACAGTATCTGGAACTACCTCCTCCCAGCCACATACTACTCTCAAGGGTTCTAAGGATGCAAAACTATCTGTTAAGGGTTGATGTATGTCTTCTCCTGCTTCAATGCCTCCAAAACTGTCAGAATCCTCCTGCTCCTCCTCATCCCTCTCCTCTTGTGTGTTATACAGCATTGCAAGAATGGTGTCTGCATAAAGTGGGCCTTGAGAGGAAAGGAAGTCCTCCTCTTTCTCCCTCTGCTCTGCCTCAAGTGCTCTGTCCATAATGCCATGCAGAGTCTGCTCCAGCAGGAACACAAGAGGGATTGTGTCACTGATGCAGGCATTGTCATGACTCACCATCCTTGTGGCCTCCTCTATTGGTGACAGTACAGTGCATGCATCTTTTATCAGCAGCCATTGGCATGGGGAAAAAAGTCAAGCTGGCGCGAGCCTGTCCTGTTGCCATACTCACACAGGTACTCATTGACGGCCCTCTGCTGCATGTGGTGGTTGTGTCACAAATCAGGAAGGTTACAGGCAGGTGGAATTCCCGCTGAATTTCAGCCAACCAAGCACTGGCTGTGTATGACCGCCTTAAATGGCTACAGACTGTTTTGGCCCGCTTTAGCATATCTTTCAACCCTGGGTACCTAATTGGTTGTGATCGTATGCTAGGGCCACTGTCCTGCGCTTATGGATGTAAGAGTGTGTTTGAGTGGCTTATTAAATAAATGAGAATACCAATGCTAGGTTGCCTCAACAAATGATTGAATAGAGAAAGTTACTGCTCTATTAAAGGTGTTGGTGCTTTTGTGAAATAAATTGTGTATATAAGAGCGCTCTTTCTATTGTGTGCCACGTAACCTTAATTAATAAAGTGCTTGTGCGGACAAATCCATGATGTGTGGTCCATGAACCAATTAACTTAGAATTGAATAAATAAAAATACAATAAAATACAATAGAAATATGTGTTACTAAATATAAACAGAGATTAAAGTATCAAACTCAACAATTCATATTGGCTGGGAACATCAGCCCTTCACTTTATGGAGTGAGCACTTCATCAAATCTGGAACCAGTTCATCATAGCAAGAGACAGTTCATTGTGGTAACAGAGTTCATCAGAGATTCTTTCCTTTCTTTATAAATGTGCTCATAAAGTGTCAGGTGCTCATAACATTGCTGTGAGATCTTGTGCAATCCGTGCTCCCCTCCTATGTTTCCCGCACTCACCAGAAAGATAGGACTCCTATTACAGAAGTCACAATCGCCTTGGTATCTGCTGGGTCTAGTAATTCCACGGATTTTATCTCCTCCAGCGTCTAGCGCCACTTGCAATGTTCACCGGCCCCAAAGGGTCAGGTTGGTAACAATGGCAGAGAAGATGGATATAGTGTGATATTGTTTTATTAAGTAAAAAAATCCAAACATATCCACTTACATTAAAAATCATGTATATGCATTAAAACGCCGGACCAGAAGTAGGAAGTAGACCTGCGTCTCACCGGCCTGAAATGACGTCACCACTTGCTGTCATCTAACACGTTTCATCCCTCCCACGAGACATTTTCAAAGGGAACCTGAAGAGCTGCAAAAATCTCTGCTCTGTCCCCTACACAACCAGGCTGAAGCACTGCATGGCACCTTTTAGCCTGACTCATGGATTAGCCCCTTGAACGCTTAGGGTTTACTGGTATTCATAGAACTATTCAGCAGCGGAGGCAGAGGAGGAGGTGGAGATGACAAATCTCGCATCATTACCAGCAACTGTATAGAGACATGGCTGGACAACAAGCTGCAGCACTGAGCCCTGTCCTGCATCCTTCCCAGTAGGGATGGGCTAACGGTTCGGCCTGAGCATGAGTTCAGGCCGAACATTGATTGTTCGCACATTCGCCGAACACCCAAATTATCGGGGCGTTTGACCGTTTGTTCGGCCTGCTGAACAACCACAATGCACTGCACAGGCGCACAGCGTGTTGATGGCCCTGATTGGCTAAAGCAATGGATGCTTTGCCCAATAGTGTTGCCCTTGCTATCCAGCCACAGCATGCAGAGGAGGTGGAGTCAGCTGAGTTATTTGAACACAGCGTCAGTCACTTGCTCCTTGATGATGCACGGCCATTACACAAATTGGCAATCATGATTGCCCAGCTGCAGCATATTACCAAGTTGACTCCAGTAGTAATGAGGATGGAGGAGATGATGATGATGATGATGATTTGGGTGCCAGATAGAGCAGAGGAGGAAAGTGAGAGTGAGGCACAACCCCAAAGTGGCAGCAATCATGGAAGAATAGAAAGCAGCCACCATATTCCATCAGATTATGGAGCTGTTATCTCACTTCCCACAGCTCAGCTGTCTGGGCTTTTTCTTAGCACATGTGCAGCCAATTGCACTGTTGCAATTTGCACATCAAGCTTCGCAAAGACACCAGCCATTTGGGTACCACATGCTTGACAAGGCATTTAACCTCCCACCATTCAGCCTGTTGGCAAGAGCACCTGAAAGCCACACAAAAGGGGTGTAAATCTGTTCCTCCTGCTTACTCACCTCAGTCTGCCCCCACTATACCTCATGACCTCTCAGAACCCTCCACTGACAGGGGTGATGGTATAGCGCAGGGTGTCCCATGTCTTTGCAGCACATCTGCCAGCAGCACACCACCAGCTGTAGACGGTAGCCGGCAAATTTCTCTGCCCCAACTGCTGCAGTGAAAAATAAAATACAGTCACTGCCACCCACATGCCCAGTGTCTAAAGGCAAGCTTGTCAAAGCTGCTGGCTCTACAACTTCTGCCTTTCCATCTGGTGGATTCTGCCCCCTTCTGTGAATTTGCAGAATGTGCTGTACCACAATAGCAGGTTCCCAGTGACTATGTCTTTTCACGTAAAGCTAATCCGGCTCTGTACCATCACGTGGAAGAAAATTTTGTGGCATGGTTGGGCAAAGTCCACGTTACTGCTGACACGTGGTCAAGCAAACATGGTCAGGGATGATATATTTCATTCACAGCACACTGGGTAACTATGCTTGCAACTCAGAAGGATGCAGGACAGGGCTCAGTGCTGCAGCTTGTTGTGCCCCCATGTCTACATACAGCTAGTGGTGATGATCATAAATTTTCCAGCTCTAACGCCTCCTCCTCTGTGCCCTCTTCTGTTGAATTGTCCTATGAACCACAAGTACATACTAAGCGTTCAAGGGGCTATTCAATGAGTCAGGCTAAAAAGTGCCATGCAGTGCTTCAGCTGGTTTGTCTAGGGGACAGGAACCACACCTAAGCAGAGATTCTTTCAGCTCTGCAGGGGCAGGCCCAGAAGTTGTTCATGTCACACCAGCTGGACCCAGGAATGGTGGTGTGCAATAATGGCAAAAACCTCCTGCCTGCCCTTAGACAGGGAAAGTTGACACATGTGCCATGCCTGGCATACCCAGAGTTGGAAGATCTGCTCAAGCAAGCCAGAAGAGTCTGTAGGTATTTAGGTGGTCATACACAGCCAGTGCTTGGTTGGCTGAAATTTAGAGGGAATTCAACCTGCCCATAAACTGCCTGATTTGTGACATGCCCACCAGGTGGAACTCGACTTTGGCAATGCTGCAGCGTCTGCACATGCAGCAGAGGGCCGTCAACGAGTACCTGTGTGAGTATGGCACAACGACAGGCTTAGGCAGTTTGGCTTTTCCCCACGCCAATGGCTGCTTATAAAGGATGCATGCACTGTACTGTCACCATTGGGGCACAATGATGGTGAGCCGTGACAATGCATGCATCAGTGACACAATCTCTCTTGTGTTCTGTGTGGCATTATGGACAGGGCACTTAAGGCAGAGCAGCGGGAGGAAGAGGAGGACATCCCTTCCTCTCAAGGCCAACTTTATGCAGACACCATTGTTCCTACCTATGCCACAGAACACACAAGAGGAGACAGAGGAGGAAGAGGAGGAGGAGGAAGAGGATTCTAGCAGTTTTGGCATTGAAGCAGAGAAAGACATACTTCAAATAGTAAGAGATTGTTTTCAATCCCCAGAACCCTTGGGAGTAGTACATGGCTGGGAGGATATAGCTCCAGATACTATAATCCTCCATGACCCCGAGGAGTCTGCTTATCATGCCTCCACAAATTTGCAGTGCATGGGCTCACTAATGCTTCAAAGCCCGCAAAACGACCCAAGAATATGTGGCATAAAGGAGAAGATTCGCTATTGGTTGGCAACCATCCTTGACCATCGTTACAAGGGAAAAGTCTCAGAACTCATCCCGTCCCCACAGAGAGTGCAGAAGATAAAATCTCTTGAAGACACCTTAAAGAGGAGTTTATTAAATGTTTTTCCCAACTCTGGTAGGTCACAGTGTCATGGTTAACATAGTTTTGAGGCTTCTGTTGGTCAAGAGGAGTGGTGGAGAAGTGATGCATTTCACAATTTCTTTAGTCCGTCCAATCGGCAGCGTGTGCATCACATGGTGGACAATTATCTAGGATGGAGAGCTTTCCAGTAGACAATTCACTGGCTTACTGGGTCATGAGAATAGACCACTGGCCAGAACTTGCCCAGTATGCAATTGAACTGCTGGGCTGCCCTGCATCCAGTGTGCTTTCTGAACAGGCATTCAGTGCTGCTGGAGGTTTTGTTACTGATTTTAGAATGCATCTGTCCACAGACTCCATGGACTATCTGACATTTATCAAAATGAATCAGTCCTGGATTACCAGAAGCTATGAAGCCCCTGATGCCGATATCACTGATTAAGTGTTTTCGGGATGTGGAATCTCTGCATGACTTCTAGGCTACCTAGTGTTGTGGGTCTCGATTTCATCTGGAAGAATGTTTCCATCAAGAGTACCTCTATAGGGTTATGGTGTGAAGGCACCACCGATTCCCAAAGATCAATTTTTCTGCACCTATTTGACAGGTGTATATAATTTCAATTTTTGACAAAAAGGCCAATTCTTGCTTTCATCAAGAGTACCTCTATAGGGTTACGTTAAGAAGGTGCCGCCGACACCCAAAGCCCAATTTTTCCACACCTGCTTGACAGGTGCATATCATTGCGATTTTTGACAGCAAGGCCAATTCTTGCTTTCATCAAGAGTACCTCTTATAGAGTTACAGTGTGAAGGTGCCACCATCACCTAAAGATGATTTTTTCCACATCAGTTACTTCTATCTAAAGTCTGTGGAAGAGACACCAGAATTTATCCAAAAAATCTCTAATCTTGTGCCCAGTGCACCACATTGTTTTATCATCATACAGACTGGCTCCCCAAGCCATTGCTTACAAAATAAAGAAAGCTTGCAAGAAAAATGTCCTTTTTTGGCTTTATAAATTAAATTATTGCTGCAGCAGCTTCGATACACAATACAGATACTGAAAGGCAGTTTTTATTTTTATGCTTTCACTTTAAGCATCAATAAATAACTGCTCATTTAAAAATGACTTTTTTTACAAACTTATTTTTCATTGATATATGTCCCCCTGGGCAGTCCCCAGACCCCCGGAACCATCCTTTGCCTAATTACTTGCATATAAGCCTTTAAATGGGCACTTTTGATTTTTACAGTTTGGGTCCCATAGACTTCAATGGGGTTTGTTATTCGGTTCCGAACTTTTGCGGTGTTCGAAAGTCCTGGTGCGAAGCAAACAGGGGGTCGTTTGGCCCATCCCTACTTCCCAGTTGCAAGCAGAGTTACCTAGTGTGCTGTGAACTAAATATACCTTCCCTGACAATGCTTGCTGGACCATGGGTCAGCAGTAACGTGGACCTTGCAGTTGACTGTCTTGCCCAACGATGCCACAACATTGCCTTCCACATGATAGTACAGAGCTGGAATGAATGAAAAAAGGTGTGTATTTTCGCTGCATAAAACAGATTGCCTAATTATAAGACCATCCTCAGGTATTAGGTGAACCTACTCATAGGTGCTTAAACATATAGATTATAGAAAATCTCTCATATCAAAATCGTGTTCATATGACATCAACCCCTTATACACTTAATGACATAAAAAAATTCCAAAACATGAAAAACAACAATAAAGTGAAAGTAGCACTCCCTCATAAACTAGGTACTACAATTCACACACGTAATAGTGCTTAGGGCCCTTCACCCTTAAAAACGTTGTGCTTCACTGAAAAAGCTTCCAAATAGTCCGCCGTTTATATCCAAAAGCAAAAAGAAAAAAAGGTGCAAGTGTTGAGGGTTCTTCACCCTTACAAACGATGTGCTCCACTGCCACACAGGTGTTTGTAGCACTGAACAGAGCCCTCTTCTATCTCTCTCCACGTCAATATCACACTGCAAATGGTCGCAATGGGAAGAACATTTTTATACTGTGGGGTGGGACTAAGAGAAATGAGCCATGATTGGATTGGAGTCATCATCACAGTGTCCAATCATGGCCCTGACAGTGCTATGTGCCCCGATTGGGCAAAGCTTTTATTGCTTCAGCCAATCCAGACTTCCAATGCACTGTGCAGCGGCGCAGTGCATTGTGGTCATTCAGCGGCCCAAACAAATGATCGAACACCAATAATTTGGGTGTTCATCGAAACAAACACCCAATGTTCAGCCTGAACTCATGCTCGGGCCGAAACGTTCGCCCAACTCTACTTGCTATTATTTTAGTAGGAAGTAAAATCCTAAAAAAGTTGTAATGGTGTTTAATTCTTGCTTCGAATTTGGTAAGTTATTGATGGATAAAACCCTGTAAACCAGTAGGATACCAAAAGACATAGCAAAATGAGTGTCAGCCCTCCTTTATAGATACAGCTATTGATCTGCTACTGCTTAAGCTCTCAGTCAACCAAGATTAGTTGCATAATACAACTAGTTGGCAAAGTAATCCCTGGGTGTCTAGTGTGGTTCATTGGATCCTTTAGCTTCTTTTCTGCTAATCCAGACAACTCTTACCCAGATGGCATTTTCTCCACAGGATACAGTATACATAATTTTTAGGACGTACACCCAGCCACTCACCTTTTGATAATTTGTTCATTTATAATTTACATGGAATTTACCCATATTGAAGAAGAAGAATGGTTTTCCCTAGAAGGAAAAGTTTTTCAGGCAGAAGACTGACTGGCCAGTGAGCCTGGGCTCACATTGTAGTGAATACAGAGACATCACATGTGATTCGCACCCACACTGCGGTGCTGATCAAATGTGATGTCTGTGCAATGCAAGTTCAGCCATACAGTTTGTATGGCTGAACCTGCATTGGATTCTCACAAAAAAGGTGCAGGGACTTTTTTTTTCAAAACTGGAATCGGATCGCATGGGTGTTCTCACCCATGCGATCCGATTCCTGTCCAAATACACACAAATCCACGCACTGCGATCTGTGAACCGATATGTGAGTGTCATAAACATCACGATGTGATGCAGGAACCGGCGCTGGAATTGCACTGATTCCCGCATTGCTACAGTGTGAACCCAGGCTGAAAAACTCAGAATAAAAACAAATTCTTGGAAGCGCAATGGAAACATATAGGTGTAGGCTAGACTCAAAACTAAATACTTAACAGTCCAGTAGTGTCAGTTCCTAGACATGGAATTATTAATAGATGGTTGCCCAAAGGGCTACACCTTGTGGGAAGCAGAACAATCTTCTGTAGCAAGGGACAAAAAGAAGAAACAGGTGCGCCTCTAAGTGTAACCATTAAAACCGTGATTTATTAAAAGCCATAAAAACATTACTCACAAGAATAGTGAGTGTGACAGCATTGCAGTGTTAAGCCTCTGCTGGCTATAGCTGGAATACCCCAGAAGATGGCTCCGATCTGTTGTCTGGGTGTTGGGAAGGTGTTTGTTCGGTTCTCCGCTTAATAAATCATGGTTTTAATGGCTACACTTAGAGGTGCACCTGTTTCTTCCTTTTGAAGAACTCAGAAGGCTAGCTGCCTAGCTTCACCTAAACAGGCATAGAATAATTTACTGAGACGCCTTGGGGAATTGGCTATCAAAGGTAAAGGCAAAATTGAGTAACCAGGCTTTGGACATGTCAGATAAGTTCTTACAGCTCATAACACAACCGATAAGAAAGAGAGTTGGGCGTACTACTCCCAAGCTAAATAAAAAATATGCAAAAAATCAATTGCAAAAAAATAAAAAATAACAAATGTATTAGTTGATTATCCTCTCAAATCACCCCCAAAAACAAAACTATTTTTCTTTTTAAGAAACACCGTTAACCATAAATGACTGTTAAGTATAAAGTGGGCTGCATTAACCTCTGAATAATACATTGTTGGTATCATACATAAAAATAAAGATAATCAGAAGAATGTTATCTTAAAAGTCACGCTGCCATCCATAATAAATGAATAACATACTTACGGTATTCCTTTTAACAAATACAGTAAAACAAAAATTGCCACTGCTATGGAGTCAGTTAGTGAGTTAACCTTAAAGCAGAGCATTTAACAACATATAGGAATCCAAAGAGATAGTTTACAGGAGACCTGTCAGGGAATCTAACAGAAAGCAGAAAGGGTCAGTGTTGCTATTCTCTAAAGGCTCAGGCCTCATACACACGGGTGTTTTTTGACACCGGCATTTTTTGCAGCTCTCCATGTTATTCAATGGCCCTCTAAAAACGCCGGAGTTTTTGAGCAGTAGAGGGCGTCGGTGTTAGTGAGCTGTTTCTAGAATGCAGGACCAGTGCGTTCTGAGGCTGTGGCATTTTTTGACGCCAATCGGCAAAATGCTCACTAACGCCGTACTGGCGTTAACCGGCGTTTTTTGACGCCGACGTTTTTAGGTTGAAAAATAGCAGAGGACTCATTTTTTTTCTTAAAAAACGCCTATTGACGCCGGCGCTCACTAACGCTCACTAATGGCGATGCAAAACACCAAAAAAAACCACAGATTTTTTCAAAACGTCGGACCCGATGTTTTGCTTATTCTTTTTTTTCAGATGCCCGTGTGTATGAGGCCTAAAGGTTTGTGAGAATAATCTTTCAATAATGTATAAAAGGACTTTTACAATATTTGATTAATATAGTAAGTAGGCTTAAAAAGAAATGTCCAATAGTAGTATAATGCACATCTGGAGCAGATTGACATATACTATATTACCAAAAGTATTGAGACAGCTGCCTTTACACACACACACATGAACTTTAATGGCATCCCATATTTTCGTCTGTAGGGTTCAATACTGAGCTGGCCTACCCTTTGGAGCTATAACATCTTCAACTCTTCTGGAAAGGCTGTCCCCAAGGTTTAGGCATGTGTCATTCTTCTAGAAGCGCATTTGTGATGTCAGACACTGATGTTGGACGAGAAGGCCTGGCTCGCAGTCTCCACTCTAATTCATCTCAAAGGTGTTCTATGGGGTTGAGGTCAGGATTCTGTGTGCAGACCGATCAAATTCCTCCACCCCAAACTCGCTCATCCATGTCTTTATGGATCTTGTTTGTGCACTGGTGCTCAGTCATGTTGGAACAGGAAGGGGCTATCCCCAAACTGTTCCCACAAAGTTGGGGTCATGAAATGGTCCAAAATGCCTTGGTATGCTGATGTCTTAAGAGTTTCCTTCGCTGGAACTAAGGGCCAAGCCCAACCCCTGAAGAAAAACCCCACACCAAATTCCATTCTCCACCAAATGATTTGGACCAGTGCACAAAGTGCAAAGGTCCATAAAGACATGGATTAGAGAGTTTGGGGTGGAGGAACTTGACTGGCCTGCACAGAGCCCTGACCTCAACCTGATAGAGCACCATTGTTATGAATTCGAGTGGAGACTGCGAATCAGGTCTTCTCGCCCAACATCAGGGACAGTGTTCCCAGAAGAGTAGAAGCTGTTATCGCTGGAAAGGGTGGGCCAATTTAATATTGAACCCTACAGACAAAGACTGGGATGCCATTAACCATTTGCCGACTGTATCACGTGGATATACGGCGGCAAAGTGGCTCTGCTGCGCAGATTGCGTCTATAAATGGCGATCCACACTCACTTCGGTGTTAGTGAGCTGTTTCTAGAATGCAGGACCAGTGCGTTCTGAGGCTGTGGCATTTTTTGACGGCAATCGGCAAAATGCTCACTAACGCCGTACTGGCGTTAACCGGCGTTTTTTGATGCCGACGTTTTTAGGTTGAAAAATAGCAGAGGACTCATTTTTTTTCTTAAAAAACGCCTATTGATGCCGGCGCTCACTAACGCTCACTAATGGCGATGCAAAACACCAAAAAAAAACCACAGATTTTTTCAAAACGTCGGACCCGATGTTTTGCTTATTCTTTTTTTTCAGATGCCCGTGTGTATGAGGCCTAAAGGTTTGTGAGAATAATCTTTCAATAATGTATAAAAGGACTTTTACAATATTTGATTAATATAGTAAGTAGGCTTAAAAAGAAATGTCCAATAGTAGTATAATGCACATCTGGAGCAGATTGACATATACGATATTACCAAAAGTATTGAGACAGCTGCCTTTACACACACACACACACATGAACTTTAATGGCATCCCATATTTTCGTCTGTAGGGTTCAATACTGAGCTGGCCTACCCTTTGGAGCTATAACATCTTCAACTCTTCTGGAAAGGCTGTCCCCAAGGTTTAGGCATGTGTCATTCTTCTAGAAGCGCATTTGTGAGGTCAGACACTGATGTTGGACGAGAAGGCCTGGCTCGCAGTCTCCACTCTAATTCATCTCAAAGGTGTTCTATGGGGTTGAGGTCAGGACTCTGTGTGCTGACCGATCAAATTCCTCCACCCCAAACTCGCTCATCCATGTCTTTATGGATCTTGTTTGTGCACTGGTGCTCAGTCATGTTGGAACAGGAAGGGGCTATCCCCAAACTGTTCCCACAAAGTTGGGGTCATGAAATGGTCCAAAATGCCTTGGTATGCTGATGTCTTAAGAGTTTCCTTCGCTGGAACTAAGGGCCAAGCCCAACCCCTGAAGAAAAACCCCACACCAAATTCCATTCTCCACCAAATGATTTGGACCAGTGCACAAGGTGCAAAGGTCCATAAAGACATGGATTAGAGAGTTTGGGGTGGAGGAACTTGACTGGCCTGCACAGAGCCCTGACCTCAACCTGATAGAGCACCATTGTTATGAATTCGAGTGGAGACTGTGAATCAGGTCTTCTCGCCCAACATCAGGGACAGTGTTCCCAGAAGAGTAGAAGCTGTTATCGCTGGAAAGGGTGGGCCAATTTAATATTGAACCCTACAGACAAAGACTGGGATGCCATTAACCATTTGCCGACTGTATCACGTGGATATACGGGGGCAAAGTGGCTCTGCTGCGCAGATTGCCGTCTATAAATGGCGATCCACACAGCCGCAATTGCATGCGGGGGCGCACTGACAATCAATGTCGCAGTCCTGATAAGAACAGCAGATCGCCACTATTACTATTAAAAACAAAATTGTAAAAACGCCATAAATGAATTCTCATTGTTTGTAAACGCAGAAACTTTTGCGCAAACCAATCAATATACACCTATTGTGATTTTTTTTACCACAAATATGTAGAACAATATATATCGGCTTAAAATGATGAATACATTTGTTTTTTATATTTTTTTTGGACATTATAGCAAAAAGAAAAAAACATTGTTTTCTTTTCAAAATTGTCGCTCTTTGTTTGTTTATAGCATAAAAAAATAAAAAACTTAGATTAAATACCACCAAAAGAAAGCTTGATTTGTGGGGAAAAAAGGACATCAATTTTGTTTGGGTACAACGACGCAGCACTGCGCAATTGTCAGTTAAAGCGACACAGTGCCCATTCGCAAAAAGTGCTCTGGTCAGGAAGGGGGTATATCCTTCCGGGGCTGAAGTGGTTAAAGTTCATGTGCATGTAAAGGCAGGCATCCCAATACTTTTGGTAATATAGTGTACTTAAAAGTCCAAGGATATGAAAGGATTAGCATCCACTGGTTCTGTAAAAAAAAAAATGTTCAACAAACACGAGTGTTCTAAAACCATTGCAACACAACTAGAGTTGAGCGAACCTCTGGAAGTTCGGGTTCTGCTGGTCCGTCCGAACTTCGGGACAAAGTCCGGGTCCGGACGGAACCCGAACGATCGCACGGACAACGAACCCCATTGAAATCAATGGGGACCCAAACTTTTATGCACAAAAATGGCTGTAACAAAGTCCTGGAAAGCCCTAGAGGGCTGCAAAAGGAAGTAAAATGGGGGTAAGGGTAGGGCAAGTGCCCTACAAAAAAATGGGGCCAGGGAAATAACTGTAAATATTAAAAAAAAAATAAAAACATAAAAAAAGCAAAAATGGAGGTGAATGTGGATCATCTTCAAACTGTGTCTGAAAAGTATTAATTAATGGTAGAAGCCATATAACTGTTCTAAAATCATCTTCAAACTAGGGCAAGTGCCCTACAAATAAATGGGGATAGGGCGAGTTGAGATCAACA
>BLSH010536200.1:111903-124005 GCA_018402905.1 Glandirana rugosa | reverse complement strand
TCAACCCTCTCTCTAGACCTCTCGGGGAGGTCAAATATTAATTCTTCTCGATAAAGTCCTCGGACACCTTGTCCCGATCTGTTCTAGAATGCATAGTTTACTTTCTAGGACAAGGTCTTCGAAGATTATACACCCGTAAGGGTGGTTTACACCTCCTTTCTCGGTCATTCGGGTGTCAGGGATTTTGTCTCTAGACACCGTAGACCTATGTATCGACGGTCAGACCTCCCTTGCTCTATGGTCGCCCAGTCATAAAAGTCCAAACGAAGAGACTCTCAACACAAATACTAGGGAAATCATCGAGATCTCCGGTACATCTCTGTTTTAGGGACTGTGGGCTTACTGGCTCTTTCCTCCACATTTGGTGGGAATGCCCACATATTAGAAGCTTCTGGAACAGGATCTTTCATTTGATACGTAAGATCTTGTCTAGCCCTGTTCCACAGGCTCCTGAAATAGCTCTTCTTAATTATAAACTGGAGGGGCTCTCCAGATCTCTCTCCCAACTCGTCCGCTTCATTTTGTTGGGTGCAAAGATCACGATAGCCAGATCGTGGAAACGACCCTCAGTATCCTTCTTTGAGGCGAAACAAAAAATCTCCTGGATCATGACACAGGAAAAGTTAGCTAGTGTTATTATGGATACAACTCCTAAATTTGAAATAATTTGGGACCCATGGATGAAATATCTTGGTATACCTATGTGAACCTAACTCCTGATACTACACTCTAGGCCCTCCTTGTTGCCTTCCTGAATCTCTTCTCTGCTTTTCTTTCTCTTTTCTGTCTCTCTCCTGATTTATAAGTTGTTGTTATTAGAATTTACCAATCGTCAACTATAAGTTGGCTGTTGTAAAGCGTTTCACACGAAAGACGGTTTAGTAACTATTCCCGTGAAGGGAAGTGGGGAATTCTTTATGTGTATTCAATAAGACGCACTTACCACATCGGCTCAGTTGTATTTCCGGTGTCTAATTCGGGTGGAGGGTGAGTCATGTATTGATAATCTAGTATGAATGGCCGGGAGCGGGGTGGGTGGCACTGGCCCCCCGGACACAGATAGCTCCCATTCGGGGTGTCTGGCGGGCCTGGGCGACTCTCACGACTCCATGGAGTTTGTACAGGAATGTGAGTTTCTAATACAAATGTTTTACCGTTTAAGGAAAGAATCTGTCTGATAACAACAGCTCTCTCCATACGGACTTTTGATAATTTCTTGTTATGGTATATATTCATATGTCTGCTTCTGATTGTTACCTTTGATATACAATTTAAATTCAATAAAAATATTGAAACAGAAAAAAGTGTGGAACTCTGCTTTAAATCCCAATAAAGCATTTTTTGTGTGTGTGGGGCGGGGGTTTTAGTGCAAGGTCCACTTTAATCATAAGACCAGTTTCATCAAACTTCTCTCTTGATCAAGTATTATCTTAACCAATGAGCTGTCATGCATTTCCACATCTTGGAAAAAAACTGAACTCCAGACATAGCTCCCCCTCCTTATGCTTAACTAATCACTGAATACAAAATGCAAATACATATGATACTTACCAAAGTCTGTTTGTTGCCTCGTGACACTTAAGCCTCGTACACGTGACGACGATCGTACGTACGATCGTCGCAAATCGTATGTTGCATAATGTTTCTTGCATACTGACTGCACTACACGATCGTACGAGCACAGAAGAACGTTCAGGTGCATGTAATTAGCATCCGGCCGTTCCTGACTTCTGAGCATGCGTGTTTTGCACAATACAACTTGTTGTACCAACGGTCGTATGATCGCTTGTTGGTACGACCAAGTTTTCTAGTCTGTCCATACAACTCCCTTGTACAATGGTCGTATGTTCGACTGTTCTAATCGCGCATACGAATGATCGATATTGCATACAACAGTCGTTAGTACGACCTGTTGTATACAATCGTCGTCCCGTGTGTACGAGGCTTTACTGAGTCGTCTATCCTCTACTCTTCAGAGAAGGTGAATCCTTCTGCCTGTGTGATGTATACACTACTATTTGTTTGTCCAGTGGAAGGGTGCTCTCAGTAGACGTGCATTTCAATTAGTTAATCTAATTGTTTTGTTTAGTTAAATTCGGTTGATTTGTTCAATTCGTTCAATTCAATTTGTTCAATTCGTATTTGGAATTTGTATTCAGAAATTTTACGAATTAACCGATTTTTTCTGATTTGAAACGTTCAAATTGATACATTTTTGAATCGATCGAAAGGAAAATGTTCTATTTTTTTCAATTATGCAGCAAAGTGAACAAATAAAATAAAATCTTCACCAAATGATTACAATGCCCCTTTAAATCACCTCTGGCTTAACAAAAACAGCATTATTTCAAAATGGTACTGCAATAACACACAAAGTCTTTGATTTCAGAAATATTTTTACAGTTCAAATTCGAATGGAATGCGATGTAAAATTTGATTTGAATATTGGAAATTCAGACGAATTTCATTTCGTTATTCAGAACTTTTGGTAAACTTTGTTTATACCGTAATTCGGATATTTGGATATATCCGATACTCAGAATAATGAAAACTTTGTCCTAATATTAACCGCTTAAAGACCGCCCGCTGTCGAGTGACCGCGACAGTCTGGCTCGATAACTTGAAACGCCGTCATCTGGCGGCGGCTGTGAGATCGAGCATCGTGGGTGCGCTCACTGTGTAGCGAGGGAGCCAGGGAGCAGGCAGGGCAGATTCGATGTCCGCCGGCTACCCGCAATCGACCCCCCGCAGTGACAGAACGGGGATCTCTAATGTAAACAAGTGAATCCCCATTCTGTCAGTGGGGAAGGATTGTGATCACATGCTCCCTGTGTATGGGAGCCACGATCATTCTCCTCCCCCAGTCAGCTCAGCCCCCACGCAGTTAGTAACACATCCCAGGGAACACAGTTAACCCTTTGATCACCCCTAGTGTTAACCCCTTCCCTGCCAGTAACATTTATACAGTAATCAGTGCATTTTCATAGCACTAATCGCTGTATAAATGCCAATGGTCCCAAAAATGTGTCAAAATGGTCCGACATGTCCGCCACAATGTGGCAGTCCCTCTAAAAATCGCAGATCACTGCCATTACTTGTAAAAAATAAAAAATATATAAACCCCATGAATGAATTTTCATTGTTCGTAAACGCTGCAACTTTTGCGCAAACCAATCAATATACAAAAATATGAGGAAGAATATATATCGGCCAAAATTGATGAATACGTTTGTTTTTTTATATATTTTTTTTTTTTTTGGATATGTATTTTAGCAAAAAGTAAGAAATATTGGGTTTTTTTGCAAAATTGTGGCTTTTTGTTTGTTTATAGACACAAAAAATAAAAACCGCAGAGGTGATCAAATACCACCAAAAGAAAGCTCTATTTGTGGGAAAAAAGGACGTCAATTTCATTTGGGTACAGCGTTGCATTGTCAGTTAAAGCGATGCAATGGCGAATCGCAAAAAGCGCTCTGATCCTAAAGTTGGAAATCCTTCCGTGGATAAAGTGGTTAATTCGGAACGAAACTAAACGCATATGTCTAGGATGCAGCCAAGGATTCCCGCTCCTTCTCATCTAAATCCAGTTCCCAGGAGCCCCACTCCAACCACCCTGGAAGCCCCTGAACCCATGCAACTGGGCCTGCTCCGTATGCATGTATTGTGGAGAAGCAGGTCACTTCATGCACACCTGTCCTGCCAAACTTTTTCTTCATTGAACCAGTCACCTCCGTCTGCCAGCTCAGCTCATATCACTCTGCCTGTGTCTTTCTAGCTTCCGAGAGGAACCATGTACATGACAGTAATTATTGATTCAGGAGCCTGCAGCTGCTTTATTGACCTGTCCTTTGCGGTCCAACAATACATTCCTTGCAAACGAAGGAACAAGGACTGACTGTTTTTCTGGCTGAAGGGTCTCATATTAAATTGGGACTTGTCACTAAGGAGATCCCACCAATACTAACTATCACCTCCACCAACTGTGAGAATTGCTGCGTCTGGACGCAATTTCATCACCCTTATTTCCTGCCATCTTGGGCCTACCCTGACTACAGGCCCACAACCCACAGATAGACTGGAAGTCCGGAAGCATCATGTTTTCATCACCATACTGCCAGCAGCACTGTACAGAAACTCCACCTCAATCATCTACAGTTTTACTATGTATGGATACAGACTCTGAGTTACGTCAGATAGTGCCTGACTCTTATCACAAATTTCTGGACGTTTTCAGCAAGCGGGGGGCTGGCACTCTTCCCCCGCACAGAGCATATGACTGTCCCATTGAGCTCCTGCCTGGGGTTGAAATTCCCTTTGGTCACATCTTCCCTCTGTCAGAATGAGAGCTAGGGGTGGTAAAGGACTATATTGACGAAAATCTGGGAAAGGGATTCATCCATCCTTCTACCTCACTGACCAGTGCAGGTATTCTTCGTAGAAAAGAAGGATCACTCCTTGAGACCATGTATTGACTATCATGATATGAATAAGATAACTGTGAAAAAATGCTATCCCCTTTCTTTGATCCCAGAGTTATTTCAGAGACTTAAATCCACCAGCCTACAACCTGGTCTGAATACGGGAAAGGGACAAGTGGAAGACTGCATTCCGTACCCGGGCACTTTAAAGATTTAGTCATGCCATTTGGGCTCTGTAATGCCCAAGCCACTTTCCAATACTTGATCAACAACATTTTCAAAGACTTTCTGGACATTTTTGTTGTTGTTTACTTGGACGATATTCTGATAGTCTCAGTGTCATTGGAGGTGCACCGGGGGCAAAATTGTATTGGGAGGGCTCCGCCAGCATGGGCTTTATGTTAAAGCCGAGAAGTGCAACTTTGAACAACAAAGCATCCAGTTCTTGGATTTGATCATTTCCACTGATGGTATCAAGATGGACCCACAAAAAGTCTCAGCGATACTGGAGTGGCCAGCTCCCACAAACAAGAAAGGGATACAACGCTTTGTGGGCTTTGCCAACTTCTATCACAAATTCATTAAAACATTTTCAGCCATCATTCACCCCAACTTACCAAGCAGGGTGTCCGTTTTCATTGGACTACTGAGGCACAAATCACCTTTGGCATGTTAAAAAAATGATTTACTATTGCTCCAGTCCTGAGTCATCCAGATTCCACCTTACCCTACATTGTGGAGGTGGATGCTTCAGAAAGTGCAATCGGAACTATCCTCTCATAGAGGCAGGGCCTCAAGGAAGTGACCCACTGAGTGGCACTTTTTCATGAAAACTCTCACCAGCGGAAAGGAACTACAATGTGGGAGATTGGGAGCTCCTGGCAATCAAGGCTGCTCTGGAGGAGTGGTTGTATTTATTGGAATGCATCCCATTCAATACTGATCTACACGGATCACAAGAACTTAGAATATTCACAATCTGCAAAAGGCCTCAAACCACGCCAGGCCCGTTAGGCGCTTTTTTTCTCAAGGCTCTCATTCCACATAACCTACCAGGCTGGATCCAAAAACTCTAAACCCAATGCCTTGTCTCGCATGTTTGAGAATCTCAAAGACATCCCAATGCCGGATACCATTCTTCCAGCTGGAAACTTCTTACTTTTACACACTGACCTTCTCTCCCAATTACAGCAAGCTTCCACAGGGTTGATTAGTCTTCCAGGGACTTCATTACAAGCAAAGAATGGACTGTGGTGGAAGTAAGGGCAAGTCTCTGTACCTGAATAAGTCCGAACTATAGTCCTGGGGGTCTGTCATGACCATCCCTTAGCGGGCCATTTCAGAATTCGTAAATAGAGTTGAGCGAACCCGAACTGTAAAGTTCAGGTTCGTACCGAACTTTCGGGTGTCTGTGTCCCGAATCTAAACCCGAATGTTTTAGAAAAACGTTCGGGTTCTGGGTTCTGGTATTTTATCACGCATGTTGAATAGCTGCAGGGCAGCCAATCAACAAGCGTTTCACTGGTTTTCCCTAGAAGCCATCACAGCCATGCCTACTAATGGCATGGTTGTGATTGGCTAGTGCATCATGTGACCCAGCCTCTATATGAGGCTGGAGTCACAGTGCTGCATGTCATATGCTCTCAGGTTAGTGTAGGGAGAGGATGCTGCCGGCGCTGTGAGGGACAGATTGTGAGGGACAGATTGCAGTGATAATAACTAGGTAGAGATTACTACTACTGCTTTGAGGGACAGATTGTAGATCTATAACATCTCATCCTGCATTACAGAAAGATCTGATTACAGAACGATCTCTCATCCTGCATTACAGAACGATCTGATTACAGAACGATCTCTCATCCTGCATTACAGAACGATCTGATTACAGAATGATCTGATACTGGACTAGGTAGAGATTACTACTGCTTTGAGGGACAGATTGCAGATCTAATAACATCTCCCATTTTTCTTCCTTTTGCAGCCCTCTAGCACTTTCCAGGACTTTTTTACAGTCATTTTTGTGCCGAAAAGTTCGGGTCCCCATTGACTTCAATGGGGTTCGGGGTCCGTGGTAAAGTTCGGATAACGTTCGGTACCAAACCCGAACGTTTCCGGAAAGTTCGTCTGAACCCGCCGAACCCTAACTTCCAGGTGTTCGCTCAGCTCTATTCGTAAAACTACAGAACTAGTACAACGCTCATTCTGGCAGCCTGGATTAGAAAAGGACTGTAAAGCATATGAAAACGCGTGTACTACTTGCATCCAAAGTAAGAATTCCCATAACAAGGCCTGGGGAATCCTGAGACCCCTGCCCATACCCAACAGGGCCTGTAAAATGATTTCCATGGGCTTTATAGTCGAACTTCCAATTTCAGAAGAAATTACCGCTATCGTCGTGGTAGTGGATCGCCTTTCAAAGATGGCTCATTTTGTTCCTCTAAAGGGTACATCATCGGCTACAGAAATTGTTCAAGTTTTTGTAAAAGAAGTTGAATATTGTGTCTGACTGTGGCGTCCAATTTACGTCCAGATTTTGGAGAGCCTTATGAGGAACCCTACAGATTGAACTTTCCTTTTCTTCAACTTACCACCCACAAACCAATGGGCAAACGGAATGAACTAACCAAACGCTGTAACAATGCATCAGGTGCTTCACTTCCTCATCCAAGAAAACTGGGTATCACTATTACCCCTCGCTGAATTTGCCTACAACAATGCCAATCACTCCGCTACCCAGCAGTCTCCGTTTTTTGCCAATTACGGATTCCATCCCTCCTTCCTACCGAATCTGATCACTGAATCTCTGGTTCTGGCCGTTCAGAGCATGGTAGACTAATACACCCAGTATTTCATGGGTCTTTGTTAAAGCCTGCAGTACCAGATCCATTCCCTGACCATAGATAGGGTCCTACAGAACCTGTAAAGATTAGTGGGAATGAGGAATTTGAAGTGGAAGCCACCCTGGATTGTAGGAGAAGAGGAGGTCAGACAATACCTGGAAGAGGTATGGTCTGGAAGAAAATTTGTGGGAACCAGCACCAAATGTACATGCTACAGACTTAGTCTGAACTTTCTTCCATAGGATCCCGCAAAAGAAGCAGCAATTGGGCACCCGGAGGATGCCCGTAGGAGGGGGGCAATGTCGGGAAGCCCGCAGAGCAAGAGCATCAACGTGCGCACCTGTCACTGATGAGGACTCTGGTCGGTCTATTTAAACATGACTGCTGCTGAGACTCGTTGCTGTTTGGTCTGCAGCTTCTGTGTGATTCCCTGAAACCTGTGCTATCTTTGACCTTGATCAGGCTTGTCTCCTACCTTGTGATTGTCTGCTACCTGCCCTGACCTCAGCTTGCCTTGACCCTGCTTCTGCCTACTGCCCCTGTCTGTTGATGCATGGTATGACCTCGGCTTGTGACCTGACCTTCCTTCTGCCTGCTCTTTATACCTGATCTGCCTGCCTGTTGCTGAACCAGCCTGTCTGACCCTCCATCTAGTCTGCCACAGCATCCAGCTCTGCTGTCCATCCAGTCTGCCACAGCTTCCAGCTCTGCTGTCCATCCAGTCTGCCACAGCATCCAGCTCTGCTGTCCATCCAGTCTGCCACAGTATCCAGCTGTGCTGTCCATCCAGTTTGCCATAGCATTCAGCTTTACTGTCCATTCAGTTTGCCACAGCATCCAGCTCTGCAAGTCTGCATCAGCTCATTAGAAGCACATATGCTGACTGCTGCTATTGGACTGATTAACAGACACTCTTGCTCCGCCATGTTCCTGTGGCTGCTGTCCCACTAGCTGCGGTCCAGGAGCCAGAGTTGTATGAGAGGTCGCCTTCTACTGTGAGTCTCACATCCCAGGTATGTAACACCTGGGAATCCCATGATAGCAAAGGAGTTGGGGATAGTTAAAAGAAAAAAATGATGTGGGGATTCTGCCGTAATTCATACCACGCTCTTCAGGTTACAGTTCCCAGTGGAATCCTAGCAATGTCATTGAGAAAATATTGTCATGTTCATATGCAGTTAATGATGTCATGGGAGACCCTGCCCATATATATATATATATATATATATATACAGTATATATATATATATATATATATATATATATATTAGATGGCATGCACCAGAGCAGTGAGAAGCAGGCAAATAATTTTCAGGATAAGATTGTGTCCCAGGACAGTGGGTTTCTTTTGTGTCGACAGGCATTGTCATTTGCATGGATCTACATAGCTTGACGTCAAAGAGTCAAAATTGCACTTTCCCTATCCTTTAATTTCCATACTCTCATTCCTTTTATAAATGTATTTTATTAAGTATGTTTTTCATTCCTATCCTTTTGTTTATTTTTTAACTATAATTATTTGAAAATAAACTTATATCTCATCATATTATAGTAATGTATATACCTTTGCTCAATATATAAACTTTATTATACCGAAAACTTCCTCATTGCAAGACTACTAAATGATATCCATATGGTATTTACGTGGGGAACCAGAGGAGTCCCACTTTGGCATTGGTAGTGAGGGGAGGCAGGAGGACTAATCATTATGGCAGGAAAAGCATTCAAAACCTTTCTCCCTTTATTTGATCGTGTCTTTGTTGAACAACTTTGTCAAGAAACTGTCACCAAAGGAGGAATTATGCTTCCTGAAAAAGCTCAAGGCAAAGTTTTACAAGCAACAGTGGTAGCAGTTGGAGAAGGCTCTAGGGGGAAGAGTGGGGAAGTTCATCCAGTCAGTGTAGCTGTTGGTGAAAAAGTATTACTTCCTGAATATGGCGGTACCAAAGTTGTGCTAGATGATAAAGAATACTACTTGTTCATAGATGGTGACATTTTGGGAAAATATTTGAACTAAGGCTCTGCAATTATGGTTTCTATGTAATCATTCCAGACAACTTTGACCGTTTAATTATGTACATACCATTTAATAAATGTTAGAAAAATTAAAAAAAAATGATATCCATATGACATCTATTTATATTTTTTCCTTAGTATTTGTACATTTTATATATTTACTCTTAAATGTTATATAATGTATATATATTACCATTATACATGCACATATTTACTTATATATTAATTTGTACATTCCTTATGATTTATTTTTCTGGATTTAACTTTTCGATATTTGTTTTTATGTTTACTATGAATTCTACCTATGATAAAAAAAACAATAAAATCCTTGTACTAAATTGTTGGATGACATTATTGATGATGGATTTACATCATGGGATATTTGGGGTCCTGGTCAACAACTAGTGTGTGTTTTTCTACTGTTTACATTATTTTGTTAATAAGTACTCATTCACCCTTGCCCACTGATCCTCACAACTACAGGGTCAGAATAGTGAGGATGAGGCACTAGTCCTCATCAACATGAGGACATGGTGCTTTGCCAGAGGAGTTTCTTCCTGTCAATGTACTCTCATGTTGAAGGCTTGGGGCCTAATATGGTTCGGCCACAAGCCAGGGGGAACATGTAACATGTTCGAAAAGGTGAGCTTATACTTTAAATGTTACATATTCTTACATTTTTTTTTTAAGGGAAAGTAAATTAATTTCTGATCATTAAACATGCTTCTCTTTTTTAATAAACTTGCTCAGTGCTGCCTGCATGATTGTTGGCAGCCCGAGTAAAACAGAGTAGGTGTCTATTTTCTGCTTGAGTAAGAGGGGGTTGCTCAAGCAGTAACTGTTATTTCTTTGTACAACCTGTGGATGTCATGTTATTTCATTAATGGAAAAGATAGTAAGTGAAAAAAATGTTTCAATTATAACATTTATTTTTTTTAAAACATAGTAGTAAATGTAACCATTAATAGGTGGTCGTTGATGAGTATTATAGATCTAAGCAAAATTAACATTACCTGCAAATTTGACATGAAATTTGTTCTCTGGTTTCAATATCTGAACATACAAAGGGCAATTTGGAGCAAAATCTTTCACTGCCCAGGCCCTTAATATTGTTTGATGGTCCTAAATAGGAAACAAAAATTAGCATATGTTCATTAAAAGCAAGTTAACACATTTATTAATCAAGCAAATTCCACAGCATTAAAAGCTTTAAAAAACACACATATAAATAATATTAACAGTGCTAAATGTAAAGGTATCCCCACCCTGTCTCAGACCCGTTGCAAATATATATATATATTTCCTGGCCATACCTCATGTCAGCACATAATGGGTTAATGCCTCTTGCAGGCGCTCACATGACCACCTATAACTAGCTGAATAAAAGACAGCCCCTCCCCCACTAAGGTGTTCTTTTTTCTTGGTGTGCTCCAGGCCACCTGTGCATTGCTGTTGGTAAGTAGTTTTGTTGCTGGATTTCCCCCCTATGGAACCTGCCCCTCCATGTTCAGCCTCTCATGGAGTTGGAAGACCCAGAATATTGGATGTAAACCTTCCTGAAACTGGGTGTCCCTTGTGCCGGGAGCGGGCAATGTTGCTTGTTGCTTGTACAGCATTTCTACAGGTGTGGTGTGAGGAAGCTCTGCAATGTCACCATTGGGATTTTTCCTGTCTTGTATAGGTTGCATGCCGCTCTCCTGGCTTTGTTGTCAGTCTGAGAGTGGCAGTGGATGATGTCACAGAGGGCAGGGGGACGGGTAGCGTCTGGCAGTCACCAAGCAGCAGCAACAGTCTTAGAGCTGGCAGAGGATCTGATTTCTCTCCATCTCTCTACAGCCCTGTCCGTTTTCTCTGTATGGTGAAGACTGGTTGCTGTTTGCTCCCCTGCTGTGCTGTGTTCCTGGGGGTTAGATGCTCTGACTGGTTTTTGTCTCCTGTCTGCTTCTGGAAGGCTGCCTGGGCTCACCTGCTTCTGCTTGTTAAGTAAGTGGATGAAAGCAGATATGCCTTAAAGGGACAGTGTACCTGTTCTTTTCTGGGTGACAGAATCATATTTTTTTGCATGAGCCCACCACGCCTGTCAGTGGCACAGAAGATTAGCAAAGGTACAAGGGGGCGGCGTGGGACATGTCTTCAAAAGAGTGAGGAATGCTCAAGGAATGCAAATAGTATAGTGTTTTGCATGATTTTAGGAGCAGAAGCCCTAAACGCAAACACATAAGACCCGCCACTGGTCATTCCCATGACCAGGTCAACCTGCATTCCTGCACAGGGCGGCTGTCATGCTCCTCAAGCAACTAACGTGGCAATGGCTCACATGCGGTTTAAGCAGCGCAATTGTAAATGCCTTGCCAAGCCCTGTATGTATATTGGCCATTAATCGGCATGGATTGCCTCAAATGCCAATGGATAAGGAATAGAGTTGAGCGAACACCTGGAAGTTCGGGTTCTGCTGGTCCGTCCGAACTTCGGGACAAAGTCCGGGTCCGGGTCCGGACGGAACCCGAACGATCGCACGGACAACGAACCCCATTGAAATCAATGGGGACCCGAACTTTTAGGCACAAAAATGGCTGTAGGAAAGTCCTGGAAAGCCCCAGAGGGCTGCAAAAGGAAGTAAAATGGGGGTAAGGGTAGGGCAAGTGCCCTACAAAAAAATGGGGACAGGGAAATAACTGTAAATATTTTTAAAAAAATAAAAACATAAAAAAAGCAAAAATGGAGGTGAATGTGGATCATCTTCAAACTGTGTCTGAAAAGTATTAATTAACGGTAGAAGCCATATAACTGTTCTAAAATCATCTTCAAACTAGGGCAAGTGCCCTACA
>BLSH010536200.1:68458-90667 GCA_018402905.1 Glandirana rugosa | reverse complement strand
TCAAAATTTTGAAACTTTGTCTTTATACTATGTTAGGATCCTTATTTTAAACCATTTAACAATAGAACGGTATTTTGGCCCCTGGTCTTATAAACTGGTGAGAGTCTCTAAAGGTTCCTGTCAGGGTCCTAAACTACTAAACGGTCATCTATCTCAACTCGCTTGGGCCTGACATTTCAAGCCCAGGCATGGCTTGAAACCCCACAGGCCCTGGGCCTGGGCCTGGGCCTGAAAAGTTTTTTTCAAGGCCCAAGCCCAGGCCACAAGACCATTAAAATTACTTTTTAGAATTTTTACGACATTTTTTCGGGTCCTTCCAGGATTAGGGCACTTGTCCCACCCTTACCCACATTTTCCTTCCTTTTGCAGACGTCTAGGACCTTCCTGGGCTTTTTTACAGCATTTTTAAGATTTTTCATTAAAATTACCAGAACACCGGACCCGAACCCGGAACTTTTTTTGAAAAGTCCGGGTCCGGGTCCGGGTCCCGGACACCCCAAAGTTCGGTACGGACCCGAACTTTACAGTCCGGGTTCGCTCAACTCTATCTACTGGCAAATCATCAAATCCTGGGACTGTCCTTGGAAATCTCTGAGAGTGGTCAAATATTCTGGTCCCCGGTTTTATGGCAAGATAACAATTTACCAAATTTTATTCCTAGGATTGTATCATATTTCTGTTTCAAAGTTTTAAAACTGTCATTAGGAAAATTGAAGAAAAGGTGGCACATCCAAGGAAATTCAAAGTGCTTTATTGGGTCACCAGATAAATTGTAGAACTACAGACGGCAGTAGGGATGGGGTCCGTGTTCAGATCGAACATATGTTCACTAGTTTCCCTGAACATTATGGCGCGTTCGTGGCAAATTTGCGCTCCCCATAATGTTTCAAAATGGTGGCGGAATGCCTCTCGCTGATTGGTCAAAGCATGCACATGACCTGCATGCTTTGGCCAATCAGCGAGTGGCCTGCTGTGAGAGCTTTGATTGGCTAAAGGCAGGATGCCTTTAGCCAATCACTGCACAGCAGTCTCAATCCACGCCCCACACTATATAAAGCCGCTCGTACAGCGGCTCTATGATAGTGTGTCGGCACTGCTTGTAGAGAGAGAGAGCGTAGGTTCCTGTATCAGGCAGTTTAGATAGCTAGCTTAAAAAAAAAACAGTAAAAAAACAGACAAAAATCACAGAAAATAGATAGTTAACTAGATAGATAGTTATATATCTAAAATATATCTGTCAGTTAGTGCAGACAGGTTAGTGTAGGAAAAAAAAAAAAAAATATATATATATATATATATATATATATATATATATATATATTTATATATATATGCACAGGTGTGCTATATATCAGTGTACGGTATATAGTCCATTTCATGTGTATAAAAATATATACAGCCTGGTATATATATATATATACACACAGTGTGTTATATACCAGTGTACACTGTACATACGGTATATAGTCCACTGCAAGTGGTGTATAAAAATATATACAGCCTGGTATATATATATATATATATATATATATATACACACACACAGCGTATTGAGCGTGCTCTATATATCTGTACCTAAAGTATATAGTCCACTTTAAGAGGTGTATAAAAATATATACAGCCTGGTATATATATATATATATATATATATATATATATATACACACACACAGTGTATTAAGTGTACACTATATATCGGTGCATTTGGGGGTGTACGGTATATAGCACACTACTTGGCGTGTTGTCTTCAAATATATATAGTCTAGTGTATACAGATATACATGCAGTGTATTGAGAGTAAACTATATATCGGTGCATTCGGGGGTGTACGGTACATAAAAGTGGTGGTGGCGGACATGGTGCATCCTCTGCAGGTGGGTCACGCTTGTCCTTTTTTTCTGCTGTTGGATGTGCAATTGAGCCACAACATGCAGAATTGTTGGTGGAGTGGATAACAAAGCCGTCCTCATCCTCCTCATTCTCTGTCACTCAGGCTCATACAAGTTTGCCTTCCAACGCATCTGGCAAAGCAGCCTATTCCACTGGATCCTTGTCCACAGTTACTCCTTCTGTAGCCCCACCATCATGCACAGAGGAGTCACCTGAGTTGTTCGACCATAGTGTCGGTTACATGCTCATGGAGGATGCGCAGCAGTTTGAAGGCTCCGATGTTGGTTCCCAGGTTGAGGAAGGGAGTAGCGTAAGCCTAGAGACAGGGGGTGCGACAAAAGGACTAGAAACTAGCAATCATGTTCCCCCAGCTGCAGCATACTTTAAACTTTGCTCCAGTGATGAGGAGGGAGGGGCTGATGAGGACCCGGACCGTACTCGGTTGCCTGAGAGAAGAAAGGAGGAAAATGAGGAGGAGGAGGAGGCCCAACTCCAACAGGGCAGGATGTCCTCCAGGGGCCAGCTTAAGGGCAGCCACCCAATTGCATCAGCCCACAGAGCTCCAGAGGTGCAGGGTGCTGCTTGTATATGTATATATATATATATATATATATATATATACACAGCGTATTGAGCGTGCTCTATATATCTGTACCTAAAGTATATAGTCCACTTTAAGAGGTGTATAAAAATATATACAGCCTGGTATATATATATATATATATATATATATATATACACACACACACAGTGTATTGAGTGTACACTGTATATCGGTGCATTTGGGGGTGTACTAGCACACTACTTGGCGTGTTGTCTTCAAATATATACAGTCTAGTGTATACAGATATACACGCAGTGTATTGAGAGTAAACTATATATCGGTGCATTCGGGGGTGTACGGTATATATTACAGTGTAGTGTGGTGCAAAAAAAAAAAAATCATGTCAGGAAGGCCTCAGACGCTCCCAGGCCACTAAAAGAGGGCAAACAGCCTCTGTGTCTTCAGGGAAAAGTGGTGGTGGCGGACATGGTGCATCCTCTGCAGGCGGGTCACGCTTGTCCTTTTTTTCTGCTGTTGGATGTGCAATTGAGCCACAACATGCAGAATTGTTGGTGGAGTGGATAACAAAGCCGTTCTTATCCTCCTCATCCTCTGTCACCCAGGTTCATACAAGTTTGCCTTCCAACGCATCTGGCAAAGCGGCCTATTACACTGGATCCTTGTCCACAGTTACTCCTTCTGTAGCCCCACCATCATGCACGGAGGAGTCACCTGAGTTGTTCAACCATAGTGCCGGTTACATGCTCATGGAGGATGCGCAGCAGTTTTAAGGCTCCGATGTTGGTTCCCAGGTTGAGGAAGGGAGTAGCGTGAGCCTAGAGACAGGGGGTGCCACAAAAGGACTAGAAATAAGCAATCATGTTCCCCCAGCTGCAGCATACTGCCAACTTTGCTCCAGTAATGAGGAGGGAGGGGATGATGAGGACACGGACCGTACTCGGGTGCCTGAGAGAAGAAAGGAGGGAAATGAGGAGGCCCAACTCCAACAAGGCAGGATGTCTTCCAGGGGCCAGCTTAAGGGCAGCCACCCAATTGCATCAGCCCACAGAGCTCCAGAGGTGCAAGGTGCTGCTGCCTCCCCGCCGACTTCCAAAATTTCTTTGGTGTGGGCATTTTTCAGCACATGTGCAGTAGATTGCACCGTTGCCATTTGCAATCTATGTCTGAAGCGGGTCAAGCACGGCCAGGACTCCAGCCGCTTGGGCACTACTGTCTTGACAAGACATATGATGACCAGCCATGCAGTCCGTTGGCAAGAGTACCTGAAGAACCCACACCAGAAAACAAGGCGGATTCCTCCTTGCTCCTCATCTGGGATCTCAATCCCTACTATACCTGCAGTCCTCTCCAAAACCTGCACTGAAAGGAATGAAGGTGTAGCAATGCGTGCCACAAGTACTTGCAGCCAGCAATCTGCTAGCAGTACATCACCAGGTGAATTCAGCAGGCAAATATCACTACCCCAGTTGCTGAATCGTAAAAAGAAATACAGTCCCAGCCATCCACATGTTCAGCGTCTTAATGCTAGATTGGCCAAATTACTAGCACTCCAACTGCTGCCTTTTCAGCTGGTAGACTCTGCGCCCTTTCGTGAATTTGTGGAATGTGCTGTCCCACAGTGGCATGTTCCCAAAAGAGATTTCTTTTCACGTAAGGGCATTCCAGCTCTCTACCATCATGTGGAATTCAATGATTGGCCTTGTTGAACAGTGCGGTCAGCAGCAGGGTTCATATTACCACTGACTCATGGTCCAGCAGGCATGGTCAGGGACGTTACATTTCCTTCACGGCACACTGGGTAACTCTGCTGGCAGCTGGGAAGGATGCAGTACAGGGTTCAGTTTTGGAAATAGTTCCACCACCACGCCTTCAAAAAACTGGTGGTGATTTTTCCACATCCGCCTTCTCCTCCACCCCCTCCTCTTTTTCTACCTCTGTGGCCTCTTCTTCAGAATTGTCCTCTGAACCTGCAGTGCTCCCTAAGCGTTCAAGGGGCTATGCAAGCAGTCCGGCTAAAAGATGCCATGTGGTGCTTGAGTTAGTCTGTCTTGGGTACAGGAGCCACACTGGGGAAAAATTCTTTCAACTCTGCGGGGGCAGGCTCAGAGGTGGTTGACACCATGGCAGCTTGAGTCAGGAATGGTTGTATGCGACAATGGCACCAACCTTCTCTCTGCCCTCCGACTGGGACAATTGACACATGTTCCATGCTTGGCACACGTCTTGAATTTGGTGGTGCACCGTTTCTTGACCAGGTACCCAGGCTTACCAGATATCCTGAGGCTGGCCAGGAAAGTCTGTGGTCATTTCCGCCGGTCATACAATGCCAGTTCTCGGCTGGCTGACATCCAGTGGGAATTCAACCTGCCCAACAACTGCCTCATTTGTGACATGCCCACCAGGTGGAATTCAACATTGGCAATGCTGCAGTGACTCCACGCACAGCAGAGGGCCATCAATGAGTACCTCTGTGAGCATGGCACCAGGACAGGCTCAGGGGAGCTTGGCTTTTTTTCGCCACGTCAGTGGCTAATGATCAAGGATGCATGCACTGTCCTGTCACCAGGAGGAGGAGGAGGAGGCCCCAAGGATGGTGAGCAGAGACATGCATGTATCAGTGACACTGTCCCAGTAATATTCCTTCTGGAGCACACGCTTCGTGGAATCATGGACAGGGCACTTGAGGCAGAACAGAGGGAGGAAGAGGAGGACTTCCTTTCCTCTCAAGGCCCCCTTTATGCAAAGAGCATTCCTGCAGAGCTGCCAAACACATGGGAGGAGGAGGAGGAGGAGGAAGATTGTGTCAGCATGGATGTGGAGTATAATACACAGCAGTCTTCAAGGGATCATGGCTTTCAGGCCCCAGAATCCCAAGGAGTTGTATGTGGTTGGGAGGAGTGAGTTCTTGATGTCATTCTCAGTGACCCAGAGGACACTCATGCCTCCTCAAACTTACGCTGCATGGGCTCTCTGATTCTCAAAAATCCTGCGAAAAGACCCTAGGATTCGTGGTATTAAGGAGAGGGATCTTTACTGGCTAGCAACCCTTCTTGATCCACGTTACAAGGGTAAACTTGCAGAACTCTGCCTGTGCAGAGGGCACAGAGGATGAAAAATCTTCAGGATACTTTGAAGAAAAGTTTGTGCAACGCCTTTCCAGACCCTGCACCACCAAATTCAAGACGTGTGCCAAGCATGTCCTGCTGCTGGCCCTGGACAACGTGTTTCTGATGCTTCGGTCGTTCAGAGGCAGAGTGGTGGAGAAGGTGGCCGGTTGAGCGATGCCTTTAAAAACATTTTCAGTCCTCAGCACCCAGGCCTGGGTTCAAGCAACCATCGTCAGCATCTGCATTATATGGTGCAGGAATATATAGGGGCAAGAGCAGACTTGGAGACCTTTCCAACTGAGCATCCACTTAGTTACTGGGTCTTGAGGATGGACCACTGGCCGGAACTTGCTCAATATGCAATTGAGCTACTGGCCTGTCCTGCATCCAGCATGCTCTCTGAACGGACATTTAGTGCTGCTGGAGGGTTTGTAACCGATCAAAGAGTGTGCCTGTCCACAGACTCGGTAAATAGGCTCACATTTATAAAAATGAATCAGTCCTGGATCAGCAGCTATCAAGCCCCTGATGCTGATGAAACTGATTAAATTTGCTAGGGATCTGGGATCCCTTGAAGACTGCCACTGCTCCTATTCCTCCTGTCCATAATCTAGAACTATATGTTGTATTTAGGGCATCACCAACACCCAAGGCCCAATTTTTCTGCACCTGATTTACAGGGGCATGCCATAACAATTTTTAAACTAATTGACAACTTCAGGCCCAGTTCCTCCATCCAACAAGAGTAACTGCAAGGGGTTACAGTGCTCTGGCACCGCCAACACACAAGGCCCAATTTTTGGCCAGCTGTTTGGGGGCTTTCGTTACAATTTGTAAACTAATTGACAACTTCAGGCCCAGTTCCTCCGTCCAACAAGAATAACATCAAGGGGTTACAGTGCCCTGGCACCTCCAGCACCCAAGGCCCAATTTTTGGCCACCTGTTTGACTGGGGGATTTTATTACAATTTTTTAAGTCATTTACAACAGCATGGCCCGCGCAAAAATTTAAAAAAAAATGACGTGTGTGTCCCCTCCAAAATCCAAACCAGGCCTTTCAGGTCTAGTATGGTATTTAAGGGGAACCCTGTGCCAAAATTTAAAAAAAAACGATGTGCGGTTCCCCCCAAAATCCAAACCAGGCCCTTCATGTCTGGTATGGAATTTGAGGGGAACCCCGCACCATTTTTTTTTTAAAAATGACGTGGGGTCCCCCCCCAAAATCCAAACCAGGCCCTTCAGGTCTGGTATGGATTTTAAGGGGAACCCCACGCCAAATTTAAAAAAAATGCGTGGGGTCCCCCTCAAAATCCAAATCAGACCCTTATCCAAGCATGGCAGGAGGGGGTGGGGACGAGGGAGCGCCCCCCCTAACCATACCAGGCCACATGCCCTCAACATGGGGAGGATGCTTTGAGGTCCCCCCAAAGCACCTTGTCCCCATGTTGATGGGGAGAAGGGCCTCATCCCCACAACCCTGGCCGGTGGTTGTGGGGTTCTGTGGGCAGGGGGCTTATCAGAATCTGGAAGCTCCCTTTAATAAGGGAGCAACCAGATCCCGACCCCCTATGTGAATAGGTTTGGGGTAATTTGTACCCCTACCCATTCACCAATAAAGGAGTGTAGTGTAAAAAAAAACAATAGGCAGTTTTTGACAAGTCCTTTATTTTGTATTATAGCTCTTTCTTCTTTATTCCTCCATCTTCTCCTGGCCCGCTTCTTCTTCTAGTCTTCTTCTTCTTCTTCTTTTAGTCTTCTTGCTTTGTCTCTTCGTCTTCAATCTTCAATCTTCATCTTCATCTTGATCTTCTTTCTTCTTTCCCCGCCTCCGCTCTCTCTGCTAATGCACGTCTTGTCGAATGGGCGGTCTTCACGATGACAGTACTTTTATAAGAAGGGGTGGGGCCACCCAGTGATGTAACTGAGTGAACCCGCCCCCTTCTGACATCATGTGATGACAGAGGGGGCGGGTCACCCATTTAGGTCACGGGTGGCCCCGCCCCTACTTATAAAAGAACTGTCATCATGAAGACCGCCTATTCAGCAAGACGCGCAGGGGCCGGACTGCACCAGCGGAGACCGCGGCGGCGGGGAAAGAAGAAAGAAGATGAAGATTGAAGAGAGGAAGCAAGAAGACTTAAAGAAGAAGAAGACCAGAAGAAGGACCAGGCCAGGAGAAGATGGAGGAAGAAAGAAGAAAGAGCTATAATACAAAATAAAAGACTTGTCAAAAACCCGGTGAAGAGCCCGGTTTGGACTGGGGGGGCACGCACTTTTTTTCAGCTAATTTTTGTATATTTTGTATACATTACAGCCGCAATTTTAAATGACAATTTTTCCTATGGAAATGTCATTTTGCTCTGGCTATGTTCTACACCTCACAGACATGCACCCTTTTACACACAGACTAAGGACACCCCCCAGGCACAATATTTAAAGGAGTTTTTCATTTTTTTTCACTTTAAGCATTATTAAAATCACTGCTCCTGAAAAAAACTATTGATTTAAACATTTATTTTTTCATTGATACATGTCCCCTAGGGCAGGACCTGGGTCCCCATACAATTTTTAGGGCAATACCATTGCGTATAAGCCTTTAAAATGAGCACTTTTGATTTTTCATGTTTGCATCCCATAGACTTTAATGGTGTTCGGATGTTCGCCCTGAAATTTTTGTCTGTTCGCATGTTCTGGTGCGAATCGAACCGGGGGGTGTTCAGCTCATCCCTAGACAGCAGCAAGCAGTCTCTCTTGTGTGCTTAATCATTAATCATTAAAATTGTAATTGAAATAGTTATGTTCATGCCATATGAATATTGACAAATGTATTTATTTTGTCCTCTGTGACCCCTGAAACTGCTCATATAGCATACCACAACTCTTATACATAGGCTTATTGTAAGTCTATGATGTGGACAATACAGTACATTTATTACAAAACAAAAACTGTGGGTTGGTCTCCACATAAATTAAATGTGGTTTGTACGTCACTAGTTCTACTTACAGCTGCTGTTCTGTCCTCTTCACATCTGCTGCTCAATATAAAGCATGCCTCCGCATCATCCATCCTAAGAACAGAAAGAAGCATTGAGCTAAAAAAAGAGTAAAGAATAGTCTAGCCAAACAGGTCTTAAAAGAGTCTCTTTATAAGCTAAGGTACAGTTAGATAATGAAGGGCTAGAGAGCTGAAGCCTTTGCCATAAAATGTTATCCAGTACTGAAACTTGATAATCACCATGCTCACTGCTCACCTATAGAGAAATAAGAGGATGTATAGTCCAAATTGGTCCAAAATGTTCTTTACATGTTAAAAAATGTTACTCATAACTCAGAGTGTTAATAGTACAAACTACATTTTAGCAGTAAAGCGACATTTCAAATGACCATGTTTTTTGTCAAGCTGGACATTCAGCTTGACAAAGAACATGATTATTTGAAATGTTGCTTTACTGCCACAATTTGATTTGTACTATTGGCACATCGAGTTACAAGTAAAGAGCATTTTGGACTCATTTTGGTCTGCACGTCCTCTTATTTCTCTCTTTCTCTATATATGTATGCGAAAATTAGTGATGTGCTTCGAGTTGAGTTTGATCCAAACCCAACCTGTTCATAGTTCGACAAACTGGCTGGATTTGGCAAGTTTGCCGAGCTGAACCTTCAAATGATACAGCAAGAAATCGTTCAATTAATGACATTGTCTATATTACATTCAAGTGACAGATTCCTGTCAATTTTGTTTCAAACGTTGGTCAATGACATCATGCAGGATTTACTGCAGCAGCCAAAAAACTGTCATTTAGCAATGTTGCTCACCATTATTGATGCTGGGTCTACATCACTTGATGACATAATTGACGTTGGATTTATATCAAGGGACATTGTTTATTTATGTATTTTTTATTTATTACAAAATACTCTTACTATGGTATCTGTATTTAATCACTATCTATTTTTTCTTTGTTAATGTGTAGCAAGTAATATCACATACCCCTTACTCATTCATGTAGAGAAAGGTTTTAGATATCTGGGGGAGATAAAAATCTATACATAGCACCCCTTGTTATTCATTCACAAAAAAAAAAAGTTAAATAGTATATAAAAACATTGTGAACCATACAAAAAGTCCTTTATTTAAAAAAAATTAATCATGCCCCTCAATTTAAGTCCAAAATCAATGACTTCATCCAGAGATGTAGATCCAACTTAAATCATGTTGTGTGCAATAAATATTATTTTATATCCCAAACTATAAACTTCATCAGCATTAACTTAATTAACTAATCTATTAATTAATGGTGTATAAATAATATAAAATAACCAAAAGTTCATGGCAAAGAGTCTATGCCACATAAGTGTTGTGAAGAACCACTGCAAATCCTATAATCCTCTCAGTGCTCTCACATCTCTAAGTCCACTGGCTTCTTACCAGAGACAATAGACCTCTAGATTATAGGAAGTCATCCCAGCACATGATATACAATTCAGTGTTCTGCACCCAATGTGTTTTTTTGGCAAGGAACATCTTCCTTTCCCCGAAGATGTTCCTTGGCAATGAAGCGTGTTAGAAAGAGCCTAGTCGTGATGTTGTCATGTTTACCATCCTTGATGTGGCAATGGGGTTTATGCTTGTCTCTATTGTAAGTACCTTGGTGTGAGGTAATAAACTTAATTCTATGGCAGAATTATATGATGTGGTTTGCTTTTCTTTTTCTTCATGGTGTTATATATTTTATTAACATTATGGGAAAGTGTGGGCTATCCTTAGATGTACGGAAGCCTCAAAGTGATGGAGATTGCTGAATTGTTTATCATAAGCTGGGATGACCTCCTATAATTTGGAGGCCTATCATCTCTGGTAAGAAGCCTGTGCACTTGGACAATCACATTATTTGCAGTGTTTTTTTCACAATAGTATTGTAACAGTGTGGCATGCACTCTCTGTGATGAAGTTTTGGTTATTGAATATTATTTAACTACTTCCCGTCCGGGTTATAGCAAAATGACATCTGGGCGGGGGGTTCATTATCCTGACCGGACGTTGTATGACGTGATTTAGGATAACCGATCGGTGGTGCGGTGTGTCAGTCTGACCCACCGCAGTACCGATCTAGGTAAAGAGTTTCCATCGGAAGCTCTTTACCATGTGATCAGCCATGACCAATCACGGCTGGTCACAGTGTAAACAGGAAGAGCTGTTTATCAGCTTTACCGCTACTCGCGTCTGCAGACATGAGTAGAGGAGAGCCAATCAGCTGCTCTCTTGGCAAGGGCGTCTTTGCAGAGTGTTTATCAGCACAGCCCCCCCTAGGATTGCCACCCAGGACCACCAGGAGCCAACCAAGGAAGCCCACCCTGACCACCAGGGAGCCCACCATAGACCACCAGGTAAGGGGCACAATGCCCAACATGGATGGCACTCGGTACCAACTTCAGATGCCACCCTAGGCCATTAGGAAATGGATCACAATGACAGTGCATCTGTCATTGCCACCCAACAGTGCCCACCAGTTCCCCCTATCAATGCCCACCAGTGCCACCTACCAGTGCCCACCAGTGCCACCTATCAGTGCCACCTACCAGTGCCACCTATCAGTGCCCATCAGTGCCACCTATTAGTGCCCAGTGCCACCTATGAGTGCCCATCAGTGCTGCCTATGAGTGTCCATCGGTGCTGCTTATCAGTGTTGCATATCAGCGTCACCTCTCAGTGCTCATCTGTGCTGCTTATCAGTGCCGCCTATCAGTGCCTGTCAGTGCTGCATATAAGTGCCTCATCATCAGTGCCTGTCAGCACCTCCTCACCAGTGCTGCCTCATAATTGCCAATCAGTACTGCCTCATCAGTGCCTGTCAGTGCCGCCTCATCAGTGCCCAACAGTGATGGAGAAAATGTACCTCTTTCGTTTTGTGACAGAAACAGGGAAAACTTTTTTTTTCAAAATTTTCGGTCTTTTTTTATTTTTAGAGCAAAAAATAAAAACCCCAGAGGTGGTCAAATACCACAAAAAGAAAGCTCTATTTGAGTACAGCGTCACACAACCGAGCAATTGTCATTCAAAGCGCAACAGCACTGAAAGCTGAAAATTGGTCTGGGCAGGAAGGGGGGTAAGTGCCTGGTATTGAAGTGGTTAAACACTATTTATTTATTTCTGATAAACTTTGGTTAGGGATATGAAATAATATTTATTATGCACATGGTTTTAAATGTACTTATTACACAGAACACCTATTTTGCACTTATTTTCTTAAATCTAGTATTCAGTATATTAGAGTGCTGCCACTTCTGAGATACACATATATTTAATCAGATTCCTGATGACACCAGTGTGAGGAAACATGTTAAGACTAAAGTTCCGGTACGTCACTTTTGGGCTAAGTAGTTCTGGTGTTTGGAAAGCACGCAGGGTCCAGGACTTGGTGGAACGGTGGTGCATGGTAATTCCCACACTTCTGGGTTATATTGGTGCCGTGACATATGTCACATATAATGTAAGGGCATACCTGGTTGTCTGATTTTATTGCTCAATGTCTATTTTAGAATAAGAATTACTGCACTATGAGTGCTACTATGAGTGCTTCTTTCTCTCTCTCTCTGGTTTATGCTTAAATGAGGATGTGGCGATGTAGTGGAGATACCCTGTGTTAAAAAACAACGACTAAGACTGCTGGGCAGATTCTGACTTATGAGACATACTGAGTGGAGTCAAAATGAAGTGCTTGTTGACCACTTTTATGTAAAAGAGTCACATGTCATGGTGATTTGAATAGGATATAGAACATCCATTAATTTTGTTTTTTTTCGTGGACTTTTATTTCTAGTACCATAGTGACTGTCATACACTATTGGGATTGGGTATCACTTGCTAATTCTGTAGTTTTGAAATATATACAGTGTTAACTTCTCATTTGTTATTTATTCCATTGGAGATAATAATATGTTTCATTGTCACTTGTTATTGTGCATGGATATTAATTTATTTTAATTTTCATTTTTTGTAGATCATTTATGAAAAAGTTTTTAACGCCCCTTTTTTTCCACATTTCACCTACACAAGTGTATATGCACTGTTTAGGGAGGCAGCTAGAATCATTCATTATTTGACGCACAGGTTTATTTAAAACATACTTTATAATAGTATACACAGAGAACAAGATTTTTGGTTTGTTTTATATAGATCATGATGAACAACATTTTTATGAATCTCCACCTTGATAACCCACCCCCATGACACTGCTACCCCTTTGCAGCTTTCATTGCAAGTTATACTCCCTAGCCAGCTGTTGAATGTAAATAATTGGACTGGTGATGTCAGTGACATCATTAATCAAATATGATCATGACCATTTTTGGTCAATTACCCAGAATTCCCAGGGACTTGTTTACAATTTAAAACAAGTCGGCAGAAAGTTGTCATTTAGTGAGTGGCATCATCTGGAGTTTCAGGCAGGCAGCAACCTGGCAAGATCAGCTCCTTTTAGTTCACCTGTTTGCTGAAAAAAAAAAAAACAAGCTGAGTTCAATACAAACTTATTTTCAGCCAGAACTCAAACCTCCTACCTGTAAAAAGCTGTTGGGATCCTGGTTGATGCTACTGGCCAGATATTGATCATAACATTTTGAGAGGGATCCCATGCTGTTTTCTTTTTCTTAGAGTACACATTGCTTACAAAAATGCCTGCTTTTCTTTTTTAAAAAAAAATGTGCCGCCCCCTTAAAATCGATACTAGGCATTCAACCTAGATGCCCAAAAAAGGGAAGAATTGCACATGAGCCCCCCTCTCCTAAACAATTCCAGGCCACATGTCCTCAACACTGAGATAGTACCTTATAAGAGGTGGCCCAGTTGAACTTTTCCTGGTTTTCTCATCACTAGTCAAAATCTGTTTTAGTTTCCTAAAAAGGGTCTGTATTTGACAAATGCTACATCTATATGCAAAAACATATGCTTTATTTTAGAAGTATTGCAGAGTAATGAGCAAACATTCTGAAATCTCAATCTTGTGGACATGGGATGACTAGGCACTGTCACATGGACGGCATGAAAAGGCATATATACAGTAAGTAACAGTGTGAGAAAGTTGGTATCTGCAAAATGTTATCTATCTATATGCATTTTATTAGATTTAAAATCTAGCTACTATGGGGGGGCGTGGCTAGCGAGCTCCGAGATGTCCGCTTAGCGTCGGAGCTCCGCTGCCAGATCAAGAGACGAAGCCACACAGCAGAGACTCACAACCCCTCCAGCCGCCAGAACCACAGCAGCAAGACCGGGACCTTCCCCTGTGACAGCCATGGGAAGAAGAAGGAAGGAGCCGCCACCTCAGCCCAGCAAACTGACAGCCACTGGCCACAACACACGCGGACCCGAACGACGGCCCCAACAACCAGGCGGCTATGGCAACACCGCTACCCTCAAGCCCTCACTCCTCCGCGGCTTCCACCCCGACCAAGTCCAAACAGAGGACAACACAACCAGAGGAGCCACCTGAGGCCTACCTAATAGAGGTAAGCATGGCTAGGCCGCACATGGAGAAGAGACGCAGTGCATCCCCCGACCCATTCACTGACTACCCCACTACAGGGCAGCCCCTATCAGATGTGCTCCTTAAAGATATGCTATCCACACTGAAATCCTCCATCCAGAAGGTAATTTTAAGCACAATGCATCAATGCCAAGCAGAAATCAGAGACCTGGGCAATAGAGTGGACTATGTGGAACAGTATATGGGGGATCAAACTACATCCCACAACATACTAGCTGATGCTTATAACGCCCAATCTGAGGAAATTGAGTGGATCAAAAGCAAATTAGCGGATTTAGAGGATAGGTCTAGGAGGAACAATCTGAAACTGAGGGGGGTCCCCAAAACCATCCAACCGACCCAACTCCTCCAACATGCCCAAGAGCTCTTTTCGGCACTTGTTCCTTCCCTGACTCCTCTAGAACTCACTATCGACAGAATCCACAGAGTGCCAAAACCGTCCTTTATACCTGATGAATCACCCAGGGATGTAGTCCTTAGAGTACACTTTTATAAAGCTAAGGAGCTCATCCTAGCAGCAGCCCGTAATTTGGACAACTGTCCACCCCAATTCGCCTCTACACTCATACTGCCTGACCTCTCTAGACACACTTTGCAACGCAGACGCAACCTGGCCACTATAACAAAAGCTCTTCGCAACCACCAGATCATTCACAAGTGGAGACACCCGGCGCAACTGATCATATCCCACAACGAGTCAACCAACAGGGTTACTTCATTAGAAGAAGGCCTCTCTCTTCTACGCCAGTGGGGAATACGGCAAGACAGCGCTCCCACGCACCCATCCCAACCTCCCATTATCCCAACCTCCCAAGAATGGCAAGTAGTAGCCCGCAAGAAACCACCAAAGAAAAACAAAGACGCTCTCAAGAGTCCTGCTAACACTCTAAATACAAACGTATCATCTCCTGGAAACGCATATCTATGTTATACGCTCTCTTTCCCCCTCAGACACTTCACACGGTACAGTGCGACCCCCTCCCCTTACGTTATTGTATACAAGTTTATTTGACTTTCCACTTTCTTATGTTGTTTGCTGATTCTCTCCCCTTTCCCCCCCTTGTTGGTACACATTCGTACTCCAGAGATTTAATCATCCCGTGCCTCGTCGAGGTCTCCTCTTAAGACACCCTGGATCCGACTAACCAAAAGAACATCCAAGGAACTGCAAGGTTTAACCGGACCACAGCCTGTTCCGAAGTAAGTGACATACACCACCGCCCTTCATACACTTTTCTGATCCGAGACTCTTAAGTGTGTTTCACTAAATGTTAAAGGGTTAAACCACCCAGCCAAAAGACATTCTATATGGAAACAAGCCCTCCAGCTCCAAGCAGATGTCTTATGTATCTAGGAGACACACTTTCAAGCCTCCCAGATCCCAAAGCACTCCCGCAGATCCTTTCCACACATCTTTCTCTTGTGTGCCCCACAAAAGAAAAGAGGAGTACTGTTGGCTAGTGTTGAGCGAACCCGAACTGTAAAGTTCGGGTCCGTACCGAACTTTTGGGTGTCCTGGACCCGGACCCGAACCCGGGCTTTTCAAAAAAAGTCCGGGTTCGGGTCCGGGGTTCTGGTAATTTTACTAAAAGTTCTGAAAAGTGCTGGAAAAAAGTCCTAGAAAGTTCTAGAGGTCTGCAAAAGGAAGGAACATGGGGGTAAGGGTCGGACAAGTGCCCTACAAAGAAATGGGGATAGGGAAATAACTTTAAATAATTTAAAAAAAACATAAAAAAAATCAAAAATGGAGGTGGATGTGGACTATCTTAAAACTGTGTTAGAAAAGTATAAATTAGTGGGGAGAAGCCATATCGCTGTTCTAAGAACAGCGATATGGCTTTTCCCGGCTAATTTATACTTTTATCACACAGTTTTAAGATGATTGTACATTCTACAATCATCTTAAAACTCTGTGAGAAAAGTATACATTAGCTGGGAGAAGCCATATCCCTGTTCTTAGAACATCTGCAAACTGTGTGTGAAAACTATCAATTAGCGGTGAGAAGCCAGATCACTGTTCTAAGAACAGTGATATCTCATATCACTGTTTTTAGAACAGTGATCTGGCTTCTCCCCGCCAATTGATAGTTTTCACACAAAGTTAGAAGATAATTGTAGAACAGTGATATGATATCACTGTTCTACAATTATCTTCTAACTGTGTGTGTGAAAACTATCAATTGGCGGGGAGAAGCCAGATCACTGTTCTAAGAACAGTGATATGAGATATTACTGTTCTTAGAACAGTGATCTGGCTTCTCCCCGCTAATTGATAGTTTTCACACACAGTTAGAAGATAATTGTAGAACAGTGATATCATTTTGATATCTAATTGATAGTTTTCACACACAGTTTGCAGATGTTCTAAGAACAGGGATATGGCTTCTCCCGGCTAATGTATACTTTTCTCACAGAGTTTTAAGATGATTGTAGAATGTACAATCTTCTTAAAACTGTGTGATAAAAGTATAAATTAGCCGGGAAAAGCCATATCACTGTTCTTAGAACAGTGATCCACTTCCGGTTCCGGCGCCTGATGAGGAAGGAGTGAAGAGCAACGGCTCTGGACCTCATCTGCCTACAAAACCTACCTTAAGCCGGATCAGACATCCACTGGACCCCAGTCCGCCTCCCCGGCATCCAGTGACCACCCAGGAACCCCCCCAGCGATGGAAAAATTTGTACTCCACGGCGGGCTCGCCACGATGCCTAACTCCCGAACCGACACCGCTGCACCGAACCTTCGTTCGGAGAATAATGCTGCACCGAATCTTCGTTCGGAAGCCTCGTGCGGGGATCCGATCACCACTAATCCAGCGCAGCCACCACCTATGCTGGCGCCCTCCCCCCTAATCCATCCGAATGCGGGGACAGCAGAGACCCTGGAAGACCAGTACACCAGGCTAGCACAGGGCGTGGCAGCCCTACTGAACCCCACCATAGCCTTGACAGTGGAGAGAGCCATAGCTGCGGGCATGGCACAACTCAAAAAAGAGCTGAATGACCACACTCACCGCATAGGAGAGCTGGAAAACAATGTGTCCAACGTAGAAGACGAGTTGCAAAATTCTCTAACCTGCGAACAACAATTCCGACACACAAAACAATACCTCCTCGACAAGATTGACGATCTAGAAAATCGGTCACGTAGGAATAATCTCAGGATCGTGGGCCTCCCAGAATCCTACGGTACTGCCTCCCTACACGAGCTATGCGAGACCCGCCTGCCTCAAACGCTAGGGATCAGCAAACCATGCACGGTGGAAAGAGCACATCGCATGGGAGCGCCCTCAAATGATCGTCGGTCTCCTCGACAAGTCATCGTGCGCTATCTGAATTACACAGATAGATTGGCCATCATCAGATCCTTCAGGAATGCAAAGTCTCTGCAATATGAGGGACACAAACTCTTAATCTTTGCGGATTACTCGCAGGAAACCTCTCGTCAATGCAAAGCCTTCCAACCGATATGCGCAGCCCTCTACCAGAAAGGTGTCAAATTTACACTCTCCTACCCGGCCTCCTTGAGGTTCACTGATTCTTCTGGAAATGCCAAAGTGTTCAATCACCCCAAGGAAGCAGCCAACTTCGTCCAGGCCCACCTACACATCCCGATGGACACCCATCCTCCAACTCCCGCTCCATTGTCCCCGGGACACCGAGACCTCCGGAGTCCAAGGAAAGAATCTCCAAAGCGACCACGATACGCAAACAGACCAGTCCGAGAAGATCGCTCCTGAATCATCTTCCCCGAACGGACGCTCTCTATCCATCCTGAACATTCACCCCATGGCTCTCTACATGTTCAATCCAAAAGGTGAATTTGTTATTATGTGGGACACTTGTCTTCACGGAGATTTATCCACAACTAGTTAGTAATGCTAAGGTCTCTGTTTTTCCCCATGCCGTTATCTTTCCACACTGTCTTACCGGAGATCTTTGGGAGGAGGCGGAGACGTCTAACATATCCCCCCATGATCTCGGCAACACCTCAACATCTCCGGTAACACTGCTCCTGTGGAAGGTTTCCTCATGAGGAAAAAGGTGAAGTCTATGCTGTTGTGTTTTTGTGTTAGAGTTATATTTTTCCCTTACGACCACTCAATCCACTATGGAAATACTCTGACCCGCTTCATGCCCAACCTGAGCTGGCATGCCATTCCCCCAGTTCCATTGCTCACTCCCCATTACTACTCAATGCGACCACCCTTACCATCCTCAAACTATATAGGAACAAACCACATTGACCCACCCCAACTCCACCCACCCTGAAGTGTGTCTCATGGAATATTAAGGGGCTCAGATCCCCTAACAAAAGGATGGCAATCCTACGCCACCTCCAGCGTCTGAAGGCCGATATAGCCTTTCTGCAAGAGACACACCTCACGATCACAGATTATCACAGCCTAAATAGACTATGGGTAGGCCGAATTTTTGGCTATTCCTTGCCTAAAAACAAAGCAGGGGTGGTTATACTCATTCACAAGAAGGTCCAATGCGAGGTACTATCTGAGGACAGAGACGAGGAAGGCAGAATTCTTATCTTAAAACTTAAAATTAAATCCAAAGAGGTCATACTAGCAAACGTTTATGCCCCCAACTCCCCATCCAACAACTTCTTCCAGGGTCTTACGACATGCCTAGCCCCGCACCTACATCTTCCAACCATCATAGGCGGAGACTTCAATACAGTCATGAACATCCAGGAAGACAGGGAAGCAGGCCTTCAAACATCTTGCACCCCCCTCAGAGACCCCCAACCCACTCCCCTACACCTCTTCGCGGAAGCCCTTCAATTCACTGACATATGGAGGCAGACTAATCCCCTGGGCAGACAATACACCTTTTATTCTCACCCCCACCACAGCCTGACCCGGATAGATTATTTCCTATGCTCACCTTCTATCCTCCAAAACGTACTTGATCCCCAGATCCTAGACACAGTTATATCCGACCACTCCCCAATATCACTAGTCCTAACAGGGCTTGACCCCCTGATTCCTTTAGAACCTGGCGCTTCCCAGCCAATCTGGCCCACAATCAAGATCTGACATCTCTAATTAAAAAATCATGGGAGGAATATGCTGACGCAAACGCACCGCTTTCAAAAGGAATTTGAGCGCCAACTATAAGCTGGCCAGTAAAACCCTGCGTGAAGCCCAAGCTGCTCTCAACAGCCAAAATTCACCCGAGAACAGGCAAAAGTGGCTAATGGCAAAAAGTCAGTTCGATCACTGGGCCTTTGCTCAGGAACGTCATAATCAAGCATACCTAGATTTACAATACCATAAGTATGGAAACAAAGCCGGCAAGCTATTGTCTCGTCTATGCAAGGGAAAACATACACCCACCCCTATCCACGCGCTTAAACATCCCAACGGCTCTCTTTCCTCAAACCCCAAAGACATCAATTGTATCCTCGAAACCTTCTACACTAAACTGTATGGGAAAGACCCAATCGACGAAGAGGCGGCACAAGCCTTTCTCAAACAGCTTAACCTCCCCCAAGTCACCCAAGCCCAACTAGATTTCTTAAACACCCCAATCTCCATCGAGGAAATCAAACAGGTGGTAGCCTCATTATCCCCCAATAAAGCCCCGGGACCAGATGGTTATACGGCCTAGTTCTATAAGAACAACATTCCCACTATTGCCCCATCCTTGCTCTCCCTCTTCTCGACGGTGGGCAGTACCCCCCTCCGGTTTCCAAGCCTTTATCAAAATAATCCCCAAATTAGGTAAGGACCCGACTGACCCCGGATCTTATCGACCCATTTCCCTGTTAAATCTCGACACCAAGATACTTTCCAAAATTATAGCCAGAAGACTCGCATCAATCATGCCCACTTTGATTCATCCGGCACAAGCGGGGTTCACGATGGGCCGCTCAGTGACTTCCAATATCCGCAAGGTTTTGGCGGTATTGGAACACGTGAAATCCAAGTCCCCTAATGAATGCGCCATAATCTCATTAGACGCGGAAAAAGCGTTTGATAACGTGAGCTTCCGCTGGCTAACCCTAGTCCTACACAAATTTGGATTTTCTGGCCCCTTTCTCCACCTTATAACTACAATGTACTCAGCCCCGTATGCCAACGTTATTGCAGCTGGTACCAGCGCCAACAAAATTCCTCTTCACAAGGGCACCCGACAGCAGGGGAGGGCTGGGCCAGGAGGCAGGGTGGCAATTGCCCCCCAGGCCACCCTAACTTACATTCAAAATGGCCGACAGCTGCTGCCCGCTCACACTTTTTTCTTCTGTGGAGGAAGGAAGCAGGGGCCAGGGGCGCAGCCACAAACTAACTGCAGACAAGGGGGGGGGGCACTCAGGACCGGCTGTGCTGATGGGCACTGGCGAGCCTGCATGATGGGCACTGATCAGATTGCATTTGATAGGCACTGGTGTTGCTGCATTGATGGGCACTGGTGAGGCTGCATTGATGGGCACTGGTGAGGCTGCATTGATGGGCACTGATGAGCTGCATTGATGCATTATTTTTGTTAAACCTCCTTTGTTGCTGTTAACATTAAATGATGTTACCACATTGTGTCATGTTTGTCTTGCTTCATAACATCAATATCCATTCTAAAATCAGATGGGCATGGATGATGAGCTGATTCGGTGGTTCAATGGGCCACTTGACTGGACTGGCCCCCCAGGCCTAAGGCTGGCAGCCCTCCCCTGTCCGACAGGGATGTCCATTATCCCCTTTGTTATTTAACTTGGCCATCGAACCTCTCTCTAGGCACTTACTAGACCACCCCAAACTTCACGGGATCAAAATCGGCACCCACGAAGTCCGCACGGCTCTCTTCGCGGACAACATATTAATATTCTCCGCCAACCCACAACACGATGTCCCACTCATTCAGGGCATCTTCACCAACTTTCAAAAATATGCAGGTCTCAAAATAAATTTCAACAAAAGCGAAATCCTCCCCCTTTTCCACACCAGGACACCCCAATGGGCAACTGACTCAGCCTTTCACGTGGCTACCTCCCATATTACATATTTGGGTATTAAAATCGGGAAATCCCCCTCCTCTATTTACAACTTAAATATCCCTCCAGTGATTGCAAAGATTGTGGGCGAACTCCACAACTGGTCTAACCTCCCACTCTCCCTATTAGGGAGAAGCCACCTTTTTAAAATGGTCAGTTTCCCCAAGCTACTCTACCCTTTACAAACCATCCCTCTACTGTTAAGCCATAAAGACGTTCAGGCGATCAATAAGGCCCTTTCCTCCTTCCTATGGCGGATGAAACGTCCACGTATAGCCCTTTCCAAACTGTTTCTGCCCAAACACCTAGGAGGATCTAACCTCCCCAATATAAGGATTTATAACTTGGCTTGCCTCCTCAGAGTGGGCCTGGACTGGTTATCAGGAGAAACTAGATTTTCTAACCATGATCTAGAATCCCAAATGGTTTCCCCCCACCGCCTAGACTCTCTCCTCCATTGCAAACTTCGAGAACTACCACCTACCCTGAAACATAACCTGCTCATCAGAGACACTAACATCGCATGGAGGGAAATCAGGAACAAACTGGGCCTTCCAGCAACCATTTCTAGGTCTCTCCTTCTTAGAGGCGACCCCAAAAGTCCTTTGTCTTCTCAACAAGCAACAACAACCCTCTGGTCTCAACAAGGTCTGCGAACTTACGCCCAACTTTTTGACCCAATCTCAGGGGGACCCTTACCTTTCTCCCAAATCCAAGCATCGTTCAACCTTCCGAAATCACACTTTCTACCTTGTCAACAAGCTATCAGCTTTGCCACTAGCCTATGCCCAGACAAACTACACCCCTCCCACGCAACCACAATCCCATCCACAGTTATTGATTTGGGTGGAGCAACAAATGAAAGGGTTAATCTAGACCTCCTCCCACAATCATCCACTACCCCCCCCAGGGCCTAAGTGGTCCTTGACGTAACTGGGTTCCCCTTTTTCCCTCGGTTGTTTATGTAGAGACTGTATCTATCAGAGCTATCTAGTGCCTGTATGTATTCTGAAGTTAGGGTTAATGCTCTGTAACTGAAGTGTGGTATCCACAATCACAGTTGATATCTACTCCATTGTCAATAGTGGTGGGGGGGGG
>BLSH010536200.1:12021-29174 GCA_018402905.1 Glandirana rugosa | reverse complement strand
TCTAAACAATTCAAACGGTAGATAACGACAGTGGTTTCTTGGAAATTCGTCTCGGTTTTTCTGTATACGTACTATTTCCATACGTAAGAGGAAACAACGTCTTTCGTCTTGGGGTGAAGGCCAAGGCCGCGGACTACTCCTTCCTCACTTCTCGTTGCCGAGGCCTGGAGTAGACGAATATTTAGGTCAAATGTCGGCCTAGTCTGCTGGCGACCTGGGGACGGGCGGAGGGGCCGTGGGTCACTGGTAGGTCCGATGGTGGTCGCTACCTGTTTAAACATGAAGTGCCGCCCGGGTGGTACCCCGGCTGGAGAGCTGGGCTGCGGTGCCGTGGCTTAGAAGCAAGCCTCTTGTTGCGACGCGCCATCACTGATGGTGGCTGTGATGAATTAGTGCAGGGCGGCTCCCCGCACGAGGCTTCCGAACGAAGATTCGTTGCAGGATTATTCTCCGAACGAAGATTCGTTGCAGGATTATTCTCCGAACAAAGATTTGTTGCAGCGTTGTTCTCCGAACGAAGATTCGGTGCCGTGGCGTCGGGTCGAGAGGTCGGCCCCATGGTGGGCCCGCCGTGAAGTACAAATTTGTCCATCGCTGGTGGTAGCCTGGATGGTCACTGGGTGCCGGGGAGGCGGGCAGGGGTCCAGCGGTCGTCTGATCCGGCTGTAAACTGGATTTATAAGCAGATGAGGTCCGGAGCCGTTGCTCTTCACTCCTTCCTCATCAGGCGCCGGAACCGGAAGTGGGGTTCTGCTTTCTGCAACAAAGGAGAATGCATACCTTTATCATGCATATGTCTTTTTGGCTCTGCTTAAAGGTTCTTTGGTGACAGCAATAGATGGCAAACTTAACAAATCTTTGCTTTCAGGCATTTTCTGTGCTACCCAACAGCTACAAACTGGAATATTTTAATACATTGTGGTCTTTCTGCTGTCTTTAAACTTGATGTAAGCCCAAATACTAAAATGTCATATAAGCTTTAACATATTAATGTAATTTTAAAAATAATGTTCAATATTTTTAGAAAATAATAAAAAAAATAGTTTTCAATATTTTAAAATATGCAGCTTTTATTAAAATAATCTCATGCAGCCATTGCTTAAGTGCCTTTATGTAACGAGGGCATGGCTGCAAAGAGGCAGAAGGACATCAGCAGCAATGAGATGCACAGTCCTTTAGCAAATTAAAAGTCATTCAGTTAGGGTTTACATCTATATGAGGGATAAGTGTTGCAGTGAACGGTTTGGTCTGAGCATGAGTTTGGACCAAATATGGACACTTTTTTGGTGAATGGGTAGGGGTACTATGTATCCCATACTCATTCACATGGGGGGCAGGATCTGGGGGCCCCTTCTTTACTGCTTGAGACCAGCCGCCACAGTTATAATGGGGCAGGTTTACTCTGCTGCCTGAATCGCCGTAGTTGTAAGTCTGGCTCATACACGGCGATACATTGACCATCGGGGGAGCCAATCTGTGTAAACAAGGCAGATCTCCATTTTGACAGGGGATCACACAGAGATCGCGTCTGTCTGCTATGCAGGAAGACGGATCTGTGTGTTGTCTCAAGCAGCCCAACGCCCCAAAAAAAGTGTAAAAAAATGTCAGTTAGGTGTCCGATCTGTCCGCCACAATGTCGCAGTCCCGCTAAAAATCACTGATCGCCGACATTACTAGTTAAAAATAAATAAATAATAAAAATGCCATAAATCTATCCCCTATTTTGTAGACGCTATAACTTTTGCACAAACCAATCAATATACGCTTATTGGGGGGTTTTTTTACCAAAAATATGTAGCAGAATACATATTGGCCTAAACTGATGAAGAAATTTAATTTTTTACATTTTTTTATTGGGTATGTTTTATAGCAGAAAGTAAAAAATATTGTTTTTTTTTTTTTTCAAAATTGTCAGCCTTTTTTTGTTTATTGTGAAAAAAATAAAAAACGCAGAGGTGATCAAATACCACCAAAAGAAAGCTCTATTTATGGGGAAAAAAGAACATACATTTTATTTGGGTACAGTGTCGCACTTGTCAGTTAAAGTAACATAGTGCCGTATCACAAAAAAATGGCCTAGGCATTAAGGGGGTAAATCGTTCCAGGGCTGAAGTGGTTAAAGAAAAGTAGTTAAGATTTCAGTAAATATGTAAATATGTGAAATGATCCTCAAGTTTATTCCATTTAATGCATTAAAATACTTTTTTATTATATATGTATGCCAGTGTATAAATATGTAAACTGTTTTTTCAATTGTCACATATATGATGGCTTACAGTGTATAGAAACTGCTACCCCTGTGAAAAATACAGTATATTCCCAATTACACAATGGTGATACAAACACTCAAATGTGCAACATTTCCAATGATGATAAATATAAACATATAAACACATATATCTTCTGTGCCCAAAAAGTGAAATTACTGTATACTAAATACTAAAAATGTTATTCCAGAATTATTGTGACCCTCAATTCATGCATTTAAATATTATCGGTGAATAGAAATCTTCAATGGTGTGCAAACATTCCACCTCAATGTGATAGAACAAGAATGATACTGCAGATTTAACCTTTTGCCCCTATGCTACATTGAAAAATCTTGTTCCCTGTGCACCTATTCAAGTACAGTATTTATGTTTATGGATTTCATTTATTTATTTATCACTTCTGAGAAACAGTTCAAGTATCATTAAAGGAAGCAGTTGTGACTGTTGAGAGCCTTGAGAAGTTATGCAAGCCAGTCCGACTAGTCTAATGTATATTAGTTCAGGTCCAGATCCAGAGGTGAGTGCATTTCCAACAGAAGGAGAGCATGAGTTGAGCATGGTTTTGAAGAGCAGTTTCACTTTTTGTGCTCAAAAGATATACTATGTGTTTATGATTAATATTTTTTATCAATGAAAATTGTGCACATTTGAGTGTTTATATAACGTAATAGGGAATATATTTTAAACAGGATAGTAAGATATTTATATTTTTGCTGCACTGTTTCGCAAATTTATTTTTTATACCTTGTGAGATATAGTAAGGTGACTGAGGTTCCAAGAGCTGCACCATATTCACTTACCATAATTGTTATCTTTTCAGTAGACGTTGACAGCTTAGGTACTGTAGTTAGGGTTAGGTTTAGGGTTTTGGTTTTAGGACAGGTAAAAGGATACATTAGCCTTATCATGAGTGTTATACATGTGTTGAAACCCAAACAACAAAGTCTAATTTTTTTAAATAATGAAGAGCTTTTATTCAGTAGTTCTGGAACATTCACACAGAAATACATACAGCTGTAAAACTCAAGTAATACACACAGTGATTGAAGAACATGTGTCAGCATTATCCATATACTGTACTGAAACCAAAGTCTAGCAGGGCTTCTTCACAACATTCAATGAATTGTAGCACCCAGTATGTATTACAAAATTCTTGTTGTTACAAGATCAAGAGGGCATAGCCCGGGATTGTCCAACCTGCTTACCCATAGTTTTTTTCTGAGAGAGTGTCCTGGAAGTGGTGGATGCAAAGGAGCTTTGTGAGCATGTTCCATTGAAGAATAGGATCGTAAAAGCTTCTTTACTAAAGAGCTCTAGTGACCATCTTTCCATGAACACAATAGAATTTTCCCTTCAATGCTTTTGGATGAGCCAATGATGAGCACATTATTACATCAAAGCCTGTTTTTAATGTCCTCAGATTTTAGATTATTAGCCTTTTCCAGTTGTGCAGTGAAGTGAGCCTCCCTGATCAAGGGAGGCTTCTTGTTCTCTAGGTCCCTTATGTGACTTTCAGCTGCTGTTGTACATTCCCTGATTTTCTATAGGTCCTGCCACAGCAAGTAAACCTCCTCCTTCAGCCCACCTAGGGCTATAGCATTAACAGAAGTTGTGCATTTATTGACAGCACATAGTATTTTCCCTAGCGTTGGGCTGATCATTAATTTCATTAGTAATCATTAATCTTTGTCATCCAGTGTGAGATCGTCAGGTGTAATAATGGCAGCTGAATTTGGCATGGGGTAAAACATATGTGTCCTGCGAGGCCATAGAGTCCTCAGATAGTTTCTAGGTGTAAAACAGCATATTCCATTGCAGTCTCATTACCTGTAAGGTGGGAGACCTTGCCAGGTTTATGTATTGTGTCCTTGGGCTTGTCCATTTCTCTAGGGGTATGTTTTGGAAGGGTTGACTTGATATAATTTTGGGACTCCAGGGCCATGGCTTCCTCCTTATTTTTGCGGGTCATCATGAGTAGTCAGCTTGTCAATATAAAGGGTAGTTGCCTGGATCATAAACTGCTTGTAGGTGAATTGGTGCAGTACTTTGGCTGGGGGAAGGATCTTTTCAAGATCTGCAGAGGGAGCTCTGTGAGCTGTGTCTACTCAAATGTTGTGTGTGTGGCCACACCCTATTTGCAAACCTACGATGTGTTAAATATACTGTTAGCATTTTTGTATGTTTGTTTTATGATTGTGAAAAAAACTGTTGATCTTTTCAGAAATTCCTGTGTCCTTCATGTAATGTGTCCTCTACACACTTCCTGTTTAACCCTCTCAGTTCCTATCTTGGAACTATACGTTAATTAGTGTCTATGCTTTGGAGTTGGAGACAGCGGAATGGACTGAGCAGTTTAGCAAAAGAAAACTGAAAAGGACTGACACCACATAGTACACAAAAAGTCTGCGTGTTGTCTGTCTACAATAGAAAATTAAGAGTTGTGGGGGAGAATAATAGGTATTTTTCTGTATTTCCAGGAAAGGAAAAAAATTCAGTGTTTTTGTCTTTTTATTTGCTTTGACATACACTTTAAGGTTATAAACATTTTACTCAGAATAAAGTTTTAAGAATTCTTTACCTGCAGTCTTGGGTGTGCATAGAATTCATTTAAGAAATCCATTAACAGATCAATTTTCAAGGAGCTAACACATAAGACGACATGTTTTTCTGTTTGTGCTCGGTAACGGCTGTAATTCCCACCTGATTTTTGCCTTTCCATCCACAGATATGCCAGCTGTTCAAACTAAGAGATTAAAAGAGTGAAGAAAATATACTGTACTTTTACCGTCACAAAAATCTAGGTCACTGATGGATATTTTGTGCTATGATGTAAAAACAGTATTTGTGAATGAGAAAAATGTACTGTACATCTATAGAAACAAGAAAAATCTGCATATGTATTACCATACTCAGAATGGTAGACAGACATTTTATAATACTGTTATGAAAAAACGGAATTGAAAAGAAAAAACATAATATACCCCACTTTATATTATTTATATCATCACATTTTTTCAAAATTGTTACAATATGGGGCATTGACAATATCACTGAAAACAATTTGAACTTTAAGTCTAGCCCCAAACCCCAAACAGTGTATCACAAAAGGGAGTATACCCCTCACATTTTTGTAAATATTTTATTATATCTTTTCATGTGACAACACTGAAGAAATAACACTTTGCTATAATTTTATATATATATGTAAATTTACTGTCCCCTCAAAATGACTCAAAATGGCATCAAAAGTGGGTACACCTCTAAGTGAAAATGTGCAAATTGCTCCCAAAGTGTCAATATTTTGTGTGGCCACCATTACTTTCCAGCACTGCCTTAATCCTCTTGGGCATGGAGTTCACCAGAGCTTCACAGGTTGCAGCTGGAGTCCTCTTCCACTCCTCCATGATGACATCACTGAGTTAGTGGAGGTTGGAGACCTTGCACTCCACCACCTTCCATTTGAGGATGCCCCAAAGATGCTCAATAGGGCTTAGGTCTGGTGACATGCTTTGCTAGTCTATCACCTTCACCCTGAGCTTCTTTAGCAAGGCAGTGGTCGCCTTGGAGGTGTGTTTGGGGTCATTATCATGTTAGAATACTGCACTGTGGCCCAGTCTCTGAAGGGAAGGGATCAGGTTCTGCTTCAGTATGTCACAGTATATGTTGGCGTCCATGGTTGCCTCAATGAACTGTAGTTCCCCAGTGCTGGCAGCCCTCATGCAGCCCTAGACCATGCCACTCTCACCACCAAGTTTGACTGTAGACAAGACACACCTGTCTTTGTACTCCTCACCTGGTTGCCACCACACACGCTTGACACCATCTGAACCAAAACAGTTTATCTTGGTCTCATCAGACCACAGGATCCAGTAATCGATGTCCTTAGTCTGCTTGTCTTCAGCAAACTGTTTGCGGGCTATCTTGTGCATCATCTTTAGAAGAGGCTTTCTTCTGGGACTACAGCCATACAGACCAATTTGATGTAGTGTGCGGTGTATGGTCTAAGCACTGACAGGCTGTCCCCCCACCCCTTCAACCTCTGCAGCAATGCTGGTCACACTCATACGTTGATCTCCAGGACTAAGCTCTGGAGGTGGAGTGAAACACTTTGAGGGCATGACCCCAGGCTGCGGTTGCCACTCCATTCATTGCAGTAGGACGTCATGGATGTATGACTTTTAGGGGTCATTTTCCACTTCTTGAGCACTTGTACGTCTATTTTCCAAAGACAACCTCTGGATATGACGCTGAGCACATTCACTCATCTTCTTTGGTCGACCATGTCGATGCCTGTTCTGAGTGGAACCTGTCCTATTAAACCACTGTATAGTCTTGGCCCCCGTTCTGCAGCTCAGTTTCAGGGGTCTTGGCAATCTTCTTATAGCCTAGGTCATCTTTATGTAGAGCAACAATTCTTTTTTTCAGATCCTCAGAGAGTTATTTGCCATGAGGTGCCTTTTTGAACTTCCAGTGAGCAGTATGAGAGAGTAAGAGCAATAACACCACATTTAACACACCTGCTCCAAATTCACACCTGAGACGCTGTAACACTAATGAGTCACGTGACACTGGGGAGGGAAAATGGCTAATTGGACCCATTTTCACTTAGGGATGTACTCACTTTTGTTGCCAGCAGGTTGGATATTAATGGCTGTGTGTTGAGTTATTTTAACGGGACAGCAAATTTTACACTGTTATACAACCTGTACACTCACTACTTTACATTGTAGCAAAGTGTAATTTCTTCAGTGTTGTCACATGAAAAGATATAGTAAAAGATTTACAAAAAATGTGAGGGGTGTACTCACTTTTGTGAGATACTGTATATCCTTCTAATACTGTATTTACTAGTTCTGCCCAGCAGCAGGCTCCGTGTACATCTTCTGTCCAAACATGTCTTATTGTACAAAGAAAGTAGCTAGAGAGAAAGTACAAGGAATGCTTGCTACTCCAGTCACTGTGTGGCTACAATAATAATGATAATGTTACTACTCCAGTCAGTTCTTAAACTCCCCATGGCAATCGTTTTCATTAGCCAGATTCTCCACCTAAAACCTGGAGATGTCTTGGAGTTGTTATTGTCTTGCTACTGTGTGATTCATTTAAAATCAGCGCTTACATAAGTTACTGTATATAATGATTGCACAACAAGCAAACATTAAGGTATCATACCTGGATTGGAAGAACTACTAGTGCTACACAGATCATTATGACTACCAAAAGTTTTGATGGCCATATCTTCGGGGTCACATCTCCAAAACCCACAGTTGAAAACGTGACAATGCAGAAGTAGAGAGAATCAAATAGTGTCAATTTATTTCCAGCTCGCTCTAAGTGTTGAATTCCACAGATGCTGAAAAGCAAAATTACATTTTAGTCAAGGAAAATACCTAGATGAATAAAGGATATACTATATAGCCCAACATTAGTTATGTGTGTAATTTATGGGTTTTGAAGGAACAGACATATATAATAAAGCAAATGACCAAAGTAATGATTTGCATAGTAATTACCTAAAGCAACCCAGCAGAAATCAGTTAAATTGAACCTTTCAGTTTAACTTTTTGGTGTCTGCATTTTATACTTGCAGCATTTTTTCAAAACTGACTGTCTCTTCAATTATAAACTGAGAATTGTCACATGAAATACATCTGGTCACTATACTTTATTGTTTGTCTTATTAGAGCGATAGTAAAGGTAATTAAAAAAAACAACCCTGCAAGGTAAAGGCATAAAGTGCTAGTATGCGTTGCATACTAGCACATTATGAAAGACTTACTTGGAAACAAAACCCTCCAATGGCATGCTGTCACCGCTGACCGGGCTTTCATCTTCACTCAGTCTTCCTTCTGGGTTTGCGGGCTGCTGCCACAATGACGTCACTCCCACGCATGTGCTCGAGAGTCACAACCACAGCACAGAGCTCTGAGGGAACAGCATGGCATGCCATTCCTTCAGAGAACATGCACCGGTGATGTCACCAGCTGCTGCTCCCTAGAATATCTCCTAAATGGTACACGTTTAGGAGATATTAATTTGACCTACAGGTAAGCATTATTATAAGCTTACCTGTCACATACCTAATGGTTGAGCCTGACGTGCAGAGGGAAGGCTTCTTGTATAACCCCTGTTAAAGGATCACTGATGTTGTAACAGTGGCCGCTAGAGCGTGGTGGTGTATGGGTGCCTGGATCGTCTTCCCTGTAGTGGATGTGTCACCAGGGTGGACCAGCAGGTTAGACCTGACAAAAAAGGAACCCTCAAAAAGATAAGGGGTTCGTAAGAACCACTGCTAGAGCCACTGGGACATATTAACCCATCCAGTATCAAAACAAAAGGTAAAACCAACAAAAAATCATAAAAATAGTTCCATTTATTAATGAAGATGCAAAAATTCAGAAAGGTAGTATACATTGAAACAGACATTCACCATCCCATCACCAACATGGCAACATTGTCAATATTAAAACCACTGTCTAGACATGTGCCATGCATGCAATCACTTGTGCCACAGTATAAGCTCTGGACCGAGCGAAAGAGCAAAAAAACTGGATTGCTTCACCAATACAAAAACCAAACTTGGCAATGAATAGGTAAAGTATCACCTGGTGAGTCATCCGGATTGCAAACTACCTCGCTGAGTCCATATGACAGCATAGATAATGAAGATCATGGAGAGATCTTAATCTACAAAAAAAGTATTCCTGGTGGGAGAGAGGAACAGCAAAATAAATATATCCTGGGACACTGAAGGCACTGATAGTCCAAGTCCTGGCCAGCAAATGGCAATCCACACCCTTCAGTGATCACAAGTGCAAATTATTCCATAAAAGAATGCACCTGAATCATGGTGTTCACATCCATGTACATGGACATCAAGGATGCATAACAAACACTACGGTTCATAAGTAATAAATGAAAAGCAGGTAAATAAACTTTATAGTTACGTATAGGATGTCCTCTCCCATTCAGTATTAACAGTGAAATCCTCCCGGTGTCTCTGCTTGAAAGCTGTGCATGCAACAGTCTCCCCCATCCGACCGGATTGGTCTAGGACGTGCACCTTCCACCTCCTAATCAGACAGCTGCCTGCGTTCGATCAGAGCATCCGACCGGATAGCCACAGACATTTGATACAAAGGATGTTTTGGCTAGAATAGATGGGATCGAGGTAAGTCAGGAGTGCCTCTTGGTGGGTATCGACGTGGAATCTTTGTACACGTCGATACCCCACCAATGGGGCCTTAGAGCAGCTGAGCATTTCCTGTACAAGTTTTTTCCTGAGATGTCTCATCAAAATGACCTTGTCTTGGACCTACTGGAGTTCATGCTGAATAATAATTGTTTTCAATTTAATGAAACTTATTATCAGCAGATCTCTGGTACTTCGATGGGAGCCCCATGGGCACCCTCTTTTGCATGTTTGCATCTGGGTCTGTGGGAGGAGGAGATGGTGTATAAAATGGAGGTGTCTGAGGTAAAGATAGATATCTGGGTACGATATATAGATGATATCTTGATAATCTGGAAGGGAACTGAAACCAAACTACAGGAATTTATTGAGGTACTCAATCGAAATGAGCGGAATATCAAACTGACTTTCAACTTTGATAAGGATTCGATTCCCTTCCTAGATCTCAAGATCTCAAAAAAAGAGGGACGTCTAATCACATGCACATATCGTAAACCTACAGCTGCAAACACTCTGCTTTGGGCAGATAGTCATCACCCCAGAGCCCAAAAACAGGGTATACCCTTTGGACAGTTTCTCCGAATTCGAAGAAACTGTTCAAATGATGAGACTTTCCGTAGGGAAGCACAGGAGTTGTATAAAAGATTCAGGGAAAGAGGCTACTCGCATAAAACTTTGAGAGCCGCGAAAAGAAGAGCTATGAGTCATGATAGGCCCTCTTTATTGGCCCCTGGGGCCCCACTTCTAACGTCCAATGGCCCTAAGGAGCCAGTTAGATTTATTACAGACTTTGGAGTACAATGGCCGGAAGTGAGGAAGATCTTGAACCAACATTGGTCATCTTTTTCTCAATGTCCTCTTCTATCTAGTATTGTGGGAGATTATCCCCACATGGTGGCTAGACGAGCTGCGAACCTGTCGGACATGTTGACTGGTTCTGAATACGTTCCAAGAACGGATGGATCTTGGCTGTCCGAAGTGCCCATAACTTGTGGCATGGTGGCATGTGGGCATTGTCAGCTTTGTCGGTTCGTGGAACGCACTAACACCTTTTCAAATGCAGATTGTACATGTACTTATCAAATTAAAGGCTTGATCAACTGTGCTACCACTAGAGTGATATATAGTTTAGCTTGCCCTTGTAAGAAAATCTATATAGGTAAAACCAAACGCCAGCTACAAGTCAGAATAGGGGAACACCTTAATGATATTAAACAGAAGGAACCCAAAAGCCACATTGCCCAACATTTCATAGTACATCACCAATCCAAAGTTGAGGGACTTAAAGTTAAGGGGATTTATGCATTAAAAAATCAGTAAGAGAATGGGAGACTTTGATAAGGTCCTTTTGCAGAAAGAAAAATTTTGGATTTATAAACTTGACGCTCTGGCGCCTAAAGGACTTAATAAAGAAATTAATTTTCAGGTCTTTTTGTAATAGGCCCCATCAATTTAATTTATTTTAAAATAGGGCCCCGTATTTATCAGGGTGCTTTTGAAATGTTTTGAAGGTTTTTATATTAATATCCTTGAAACTATTGCACTTCTAAGGCACCTGTTGCCTCTTGGATGTTGAGGAGATCATTTACACAATCAATTTTTTATTTAGTCTCACTATGTTAATATGGAAGTTGTATGACTTCAGTCTGGCCCCTTTAAGTCCAAATTGATTGATTTTTTGGAAATGTATTTATATAGGATTCCTCTGAGGGGCGCCCTTTGTGCTGATGAAACTGGGGTTATCCCAGTGAAACACGTCCACAATAGGGACTGTATGGACATGTGTCTCTTTGTCTCCCATCCTTGACCACCCCTTCAACTATGCCTATCTCCTGAAGTGACTTTTTGGTGCACTGCATGAAGCCATTGGCTGTGTTGGCTCTGTTGCTGCAGGAAGGAAGAATGGCCACACGGTGTGCTCTAGCCCTTTACCTGGGTTTGTAGCCCAGGAGGACTGAACGCTGTGCTCTTCCTCATGGCACATACTACATTGAAGTGCTGTTACAAGTGGGCATGTTCATGACCATCCGGTCGGACATGGAGGTCTCACGTCCGTGACCATCCGGTCGGACGTGGAGGTCGCACGTCCGTGACCATCCGGTCGGACGTGGAGGTCGCACGTCCGTGACCATCCAGTCAGACGAGTTGGTTCAGCGTCTGGGGCCGTTCGGCCTGACACGAAAGTCGAACATCTGTGGCAATCCGGTCGGATGCTCTGATCAAACGCAGGCAGCTGTCTGATTAGGAGGTGGAATGTGCATGTCCTAGACCAATCCGGTCGGACGAGGGAGACTGTTGCATGCACAGCTTTCAAGCTGAGACACCGGGAGGATTTCACTGTTAATACTGAATGGGAGAGGACATCCTATACGTAACTATAAAGTTTATTTACCTGCTTTTCATTCACTACTTATGAACCGTAGTGTTTGTTATGCATCCTTGATGTCCATGTATAGGGATGTGAACACCGTGATTCAGGTGCATTCTTTTATGGAATAATTTGCACTTATGATCACTGAAGGGTGTGGATTGCCATTTGCTGGCCAGGACTTGAACTATTAATGTCTTCAGTGTCCCAGGATATATTTATTTTGCTGTTCCTCTCTCCCACCAGGAATACTTTTTTGTAAATTAAGATCTCTCCATGATCTCCATTACCTATGCTGTCATTTGGACTCAGCGAGGGAGTTTGTAATCCAGATGACTCACCAGGTGATACTTTACCTATTCATTGCCAAGTTTGGTTTTTGTATTGGTGAAGCAATCCGTTTTTTTTGCTCCTTCGCTCAGTCCAGAGCTTATACTGTGACACAAGTGATTGCATGCATGACACATGTCTAGACAGTGGTTTTAATATTAACAACGTTGTCATGTTGGTGATGGGATGGTGAATGTCTGTTTCAATGGGAGTATACTACATTTTTGAATTTTTGTATCTTCATCAATAAATGGAACTATTTTTATGATTTTTGTTGGTTTTGCCTTTTGTGTTGATACTGGATTGGTTAATATGTCCCAGTGGCTCTAGCAGTGGTTCTTACGGACCACTTATCTTTTTGAGGGTTCCTTTTTTTGTCATGTCTAGTTTTTTGCCACTGAGCCCCACTGATCCATTGCACTTGTTCGGTGAGTGGACTAGCCCATCACCTGCCCCTTGGGCAGTTACCTTTGTTAATCAGGAGTTTTCAGATTATTTTTTATTATTCCTTGGACCAGCAGGTTAGGCCTCAAACAAACGGACATTTTTTGACGGCAACGTTTTCTGTTAGAGAGCTGAAACTAGAAACCCACGGCCAGCATGTTCTCAGGCTGTAATATTTTGGCGTTTTTGACGCCGCAAAATGCTCACTAATGCCCACTAACGCCGTACCGGCATTTTAGGTTGAAAAATAGCAGAGGATTTTTTTTTTTTTTAAAGACGCCTATTGACGCTCACTAACACCAATGAATAATGCCAAAAAACGAAAAAAATTTTCCCTGACGTCGGGCCCGACGTTTTGTTTATTTTTTAAGATACGCCCGTGTGTATGAGGCCTTAAATAGCAGGTGTTGGCAAGCCAGCAGATTCTGGGCTGATGGCAGCAGGAACCAGGCAGGTGCATGCAAAGTAGAAGAGTCACAAGACACATGGTCAGACAAGCCGGGTTGGTAACAGATGATCAGATGAAGACATAGACAAGAGGCAACGAATGGTCAAGATGCAGGCAAGGTTTGGCAACAGGATATCAAGCAGAGGAGAGATAAGCAAAGTCCACAAGCCTAGCCAGGGTCAGGGTAATAGATAGCAAATGTAGTCAGAGGAAGCCGGGTCAAACACAGGAATCAGATAAGGATCACAGGAACAGGTATACAGGGTACAAGCTGCAGGTCAGACGGCAAAGCTAGTCTAGTGAATCTGCTGCACTTGTATATGACATTTGGCACCGACGCTCATTGGCATGCGCATTTGCGAATATGTGTGCGCATGCACACATTTGTGTGTCTGACATGATGGGCATTCTGGGCTCTCGCCTGTGCATGAGCATTAGTGTTTGCCCTTCAGTACCAGCAGTGCTATGACCAGTACGTCCCTGACATTACCTGTAGGTAAAAACAAACAGACCTTACTACCACTTCAAGACTCTTATTTGTGTGGTAAAGGATAAGTATGTAATAAATGCAATATAGCAGTCAATGTACAAAACAAATAACTAGTCATAATTGATTGATCAAAGGATCTAAAGAAGGAACATTTGTGCTTATAGCAGATAAGCAAAAGCAGATAAGGTACTGAAAAAGAATTGTATTTCAGAGACAGGTATACAAGTTAGGATCTGCCCTTTTTTTGGTTATGATATTAAAGTGCGACTTAAATCATTTTTGTTCTGTATAGTGTGGAGAAGGGTTAGAACCATCTTCTCTTTTTATTATTATTTTATTTATTTATTTTTTTGCAATCTGCATCTCTGTCTATGATATCTGCACCTCAAAGGTCATTGGGACAGAATGTAGGGGAAATCCCTTTCTTAACTAGGTCAGAAATAGTAATTAAACCTGACAATATTTTTCACTCCTCCTGCTTCATTCACAACTAAACTATGCTTTGTTGGGGGTTTTACTTTTAGCTCTGACTCCTATAGTAACAACCCAGGTTTTTATTACCATCTTTTGAGTGATTTCTCCTTTCTTCCTGTCTAGGGATAAAATTGGGACAATAGTACATCAGTAAATGCCAAATTGCTGTTTTCACTGAAAATCTAGTTTGCCTGCTCATCCTTTCTTTACACACAAATTGCTCCCATATAGTTAGGAATCAGTCTACTTGTACTATTTTACCAATCAGTAAGCTGTATGCCAGTAAATCTGGCAAATTCTCAATAGTGTAGTACTATTATGTGCAACAATGCTAGTCACCAAATACTCCTCTTGATGTGGCTCAACTATACAGTATGTACCCACTCCCAGAACAGCAGGAAAGACTTTATTAAATGCTATATTTTAAAGAGAATGTTAAAATACTTGCAGTGAATTTTAATTTACTTTAAACACCAAACACACATTAGCAGTCATTGGCTGTTTTTGTGGGATCTCAGAGTTTTAATCACCTGACCCTTTTATTACAGTAATAATGAAAAAAACAGACCTCATGCCAGTAAAGAGTACACTGTCTGCACCACATCTGTGATCTTTTTTTGTTGTTGGGATTAGAGTTGAGCGAACCCGGACTGTAAAGTTCGGGTTCATACTGGACTTTGGGGTGTCCGTGCCCCGAACACGGACATTTGAGAAAAAGTCCGGGTTCAGGTTCGGTATTCGGGTATATTTTGCGCCCTTTCTATAGCTGCAGGGCAGCCAATCAACAAGCGTTTCACTCGTTTGCCCTTAGAAGCCATCACAGCCATGTCTACTAATGGCATGGCTGTAATTGACTAGTGCATTATGTGACCCAGCCTCCACATGAGCTGGAGTCACATAGTGCCGCGTGTCACATGCTCTCAGGCCAGTGTAGGGAGAGGATGCTACCGCCGCTGTGAGGGATAGATTACCGTTCTAATATCTTCTCATCCTGCATTACAGACAGGTTTCTGGCGGTGCTGTGAGGCGAAAGATTAGCGTTCAAAAACCATCTGATACTGAAGTAGGTACAGTTTCCTGGTGCTGTGAGGGACAGATTAGTGTTCTAAAATCATTTCATACTGCTATAGGGAGAGGTTCCTGCTGCTGTTGTGAGGGATAGATTATTGTTCTAAAATCATCTCATACTGCTATAGGGAGAGGTTCCTGCTGCTGCAGTGAGGGACAGATTTGTATTCTAAAATCATCTCATACTGCTATCGAGAGAGTTTCCTGCTGCTGCTGTGAGGGATAGATTAGTGTTCTAAAATCATCTCATACTGCTATAGGGAGAGATTCCTGCTGCTGGTGTGAGGGATAGATTATTGTTCTAAAATCATCTCATACTGCTATAGGGAGAGGCTCCTGCTGCTGGCGTGAGGGACTGATTAGTGTTCTAAAATCATCTCATACTGCTATAGGGAGAGGTTCCTGCTGCTGCTGTGAGGGACAGATTACTGTTCTAAAATCTTCTCATACTGCTATAGGGAGAGGTTCCTACTGCTGGTGTGAGGGACAGATTATTGTTCTAAAATCATCTTATACTGCTATAGGGAGAGGTTCCTGCTGCTGCTGGGGGGGACAGATTGCTGTTCTAAAATCATCTCATACTGCTATAGGGAGACGTTCATACTGCTGGTGTGAGGGACAGATTAGTCTTTTAAAATCATCTCATACTGCTATAGGGAGAGCTTCCTGCTGCTGCTATGAGGGACAGATTAGTGTTCTAAAATCATTTCATACTGCTATAGGGAGAGGTTCCTGCTGCTGCTGGGAGGGATAAACTATTGTTCTAAAATCATCTCATACTGCTGTAGGGAGAGGTTTCTGCTGCTGCTATGAGGGACAGATTACTATTCTAAAATCATCTCATACCGCTATAGGGAGAGGTTCCTGCTGCTGCTGTGAGGGATAGATTATTGTTCTAAAATCATCTCATTCTGCTATAGGGAGAGGTTACTGCAGCTGCTGTGAGGGACAGATTAGTGTATTAAAATCATCTCATGCTGCTATAGGAAGAGGTTCCTGCTGCTGCTGTGAGGGACAGATTAGTTTTCTAAAATCATCTCATGCTGCTATAGGGAGAGGTTCCTGCTGCTGGTGTGAGTGATAGATTATTGCTCTAAAATCATCTCATACTGCTATAGGGAGAGGTTTCTGCTGCTGATGTGAGGGACAGATTACTGTTCTAAAATCACCTCATACTGCTATAGAGAGAGGTTCCTGCTGCTGCTGTGAGGGATAGATTTGTGTTCTAAAATCATCTCATACTGCTATAGGGAGAGGTTCCTGCTGCTGCTGTGAGGACAGATTACTGTTCTAAAATCATCTCATACTGGAATAGGGAGAGGTTCCTGCTGCTGGTGTGAGGGACAGATTAGTGTTCTAAAATTATTTCATACTGCTATAGGGAGAGGTTCCTTCCTGGTGCTGGTGTGAGGGGTAGATTAGCATTCTAAAATCATTTCATACTGCTATAGGGAGAGGTTCCTGCTGCTGCTGTGAGGGATAGATTATTGTTCTAAAATCATCTCATACTGGTGTAGGGAGAGGTTCCTGCTGCTGGTGTGAGCGGTGCATTTCTTGCACAAAAATAAAAAGTGCGTCTACATTGCTGTTTTAAAAAAAAAAAGAATAATAATTTATTATTCTTTTTTTTATTATTAATAACTAGTGCTACATAGTACATTTGCGTCCAGAATGAGGAGAGCATCAAATAAGGGACGTGGTCGTGGTGCTGCTGGTGCTGCTGGTGTTGGTGGTGTTGGTGAAGTTCCTGTTGCAAGGAGAGGACGTGGTCGATTTGGGCCAGCTACACGCACAAGTGAAACACCTTCCTCATGTGCGAGTAGCCGACAGAACCTTCAACGTTATATGGTAGGCCCGAATGCTGCTCAACAAATGGTGAGGCCAGAACAAGTACAGGCGCTAGTAGATTGGGTGGCTGACAATGCCTCCAGTTCCTTCACATTGTCTCCCACCCGGTCCCTTGATGAAAGCTCAGAGTTGGCACCTGAACCCCATGCCGGTACCCCAAGTCCACGGTTGAGACTCGAAAGTAGTTCCCTGGCCCACCCTCTGTTACACTTCCTTGACCT
>BLSH010536195.1:1237484-1249049 GCA_018402905.1 Glandirana rugosa | reverse complement strand
GCACGGCGACCTGGGGTCACAGAGATTTGGTAGGTATGTAGCTGAAGTCCTACCCCACCACCGGTAAAAATTTTGGGCTCCTATCATCTATGATTCCAGAGATAAGGGACCCCATGTGTAGCCTGTCAGAGACTACATACAGAGCAGCCAGTTTACCGTTATGCTCATAAGTTTACATACCCTGACAGAATATATGATTTCTTGGCCATTTTTCAGAGAATATGAATGATGACATGAAAACTTTTCTTTCACTCATGGTTAGTGCTTGGCTGAAGCCATTTATTATCAATCAACTGTGTTTACGCTTTTTAAATCATAGTGACAACAGAAACTACCCAAATGACCCTGATCAAAAGTTTACATACCCCAGTTCTTAATACCGTGTATTGCCCCCTTTAACATCAATGACAGCTTGAAGTCTTTTGTGGTATTTGTGAATGAGGCTCTTTATCTTTTCAGATTGTAAAGCTGCCCATTCCTCTTGGCAAAAAGCCTCTTTGTCTTGCATGAACTACACGTTTGAGATCTCCCCAGAGTGGCTCAATGATATTGAGGTCAGGAGACTTAGATGGCCACTCCAGAAATTTCACTTTATTCTGCTGTAGCCAATGACAGGTCGACTTGGCCTTGTGTTTTGGATCATTGTCATGTTGGAATGTTCAAGCTCGTCCCATGCGCAGCTTCCTGGTTGATGAATGCACTTGATCCTCAAGTATTTTTTGATGACATACTGCATTCATCGTGCCATTCATTTTGACCAAATTTCCTGTGCCTTTGTAGCTCACACATCCCCAAAACATCAGAGATCCACCTCCTTGTTTGACAGGCCTTGTTGATTCCTCTCCAAATGTAATTAATGTTTATGATTGTGGCCAAAAAGCTCAATTTCGGTCTCATCATTCCAAATGTCTTTGTGCTAGAAGGTTTGAGGCTCGTCTCTGTGCTGTTTGGCATATTGTAAGTGGGATACTTTGTGGCAATTAGGTAGTAATGGCTTTCTTCCGGCAACTTGAATATGCAGCCCATCTTTCTTCAAGTGCCTCCTTATTGTGCATCTTGAAATAGCCACACTACATGTTTTCATAGAGTCCTGTATTTCACCTGAAGTTATTTGTGGGTTTTTCTTTGCATCCTGAACATTTTTTTTTCTGGCAGTTGTGGCTGAAATTTTAGTTGGTCTACCTGACCGTGGTTTGGTTTCAACAGAACCCCTCATTTTCCACTTCTTGATTAGAGTTTGAACACTGCTGATTCTCAATTCCTTGGATATCTTTTTATATCCCTTTCCTGTTTTATACAGTTCAACTATCTTTTCCCACAGATCCTTTGACAATTCTTTTGCTTTCCACATGAATCAGAATCCAACTTCAGTGCAGCACTGGATGAAAGATGCAAGGGTCTGTCAGGAGTCCAGAAACTCACTGACCTTTTATATACACACACACACACACACACACACACACACACACACACACACACACACACACACACACACACACACACACACACACACGACAAGCAAACAGATCACAGGTGAAGATGTACCTTTAATAGCCACTCAAACCCCTTTGTGTCAACTTGTGTGCATGTTAAATTCACCAGGGTATGTAAACTTTTGATCAGGGTCATTTGGGTAGTTTCTGTTGTCATTATGATTTAAAAAGAGTAAACACAGTTGATGTCACGCTTTAAAATTGCGCACATTTATGGAATGGTGCTAAACTTCAGGACTTAAGAATCTCCATAGACAAGGCTTTAAAATTTTTCAGAGGTTACATGTTTAGAGTTACAGAGGAGGTCTAGTGCTGGAATTATTACTCTTGCTCTTAGGGCCGGTTCACACTTGAGCAGCGCGACTTGCCAGGGGAAGCAAGTCGCCCCGCTCGAGGCGCTCTCAACGCGGCTTGTGAGGAGACTTCGATCATAGAACTCAATGCAAGCCGCACTGAGATCACCCTGAAAATAGTGCAGGAACTATTTTTCTAAGTTGGAGCAAAGCGATTCGCTCCTATTAGAACGGTTCCATTGCACAGCATTGAGACGACTTGACAGGCGACTCAAGTCGCCTAGATGTGAACGGGCCGCGAAGTCATGTGAACCGGCCCTAACTCTAACGTTTGTGGTGTAAGTTGGTGTTTCTCAACCCTGTCCTCAAGTACCCCCAACAGGCCATGTTTTCAGGTTTTCCTTTATCATGCTATAAATCAGAGTCAATGGCTTGATATTTTGAACAGTTATTTTATCTAAGAGAAATTCCCAAAACATGGCCTGTTGGGGGTACTTGAGAACAGCGTTGAGAACCACTGGTGACTCTGATACCAGCCCCTGACCTCACTGCACGTCCCTGGTAAAACCTTACAGAGCTGAAGTGGTTAAACTGCATTGCAATGCCATTATTTCTTTACCACACCCAACACCCCCATCCATTGCATGGTAAAGGATTATGCGCTTCTTTGGTGTGATTTAGATGCAGGTCATTCACATGCTAAACACAAGTCCTACACCGCCCAGCAAGGCACGCATGCGAATCCAGACTCACTGGTTTCATACTATTAATAAATGTTATCACACATTCACCCATTTTGCAATGGGATCCCATCGGGAAAACATGAAGATAGATCTCTGTGTGTATATAGGGATATTTCATCATTGGACACACATATTTATGTTTACAGTGACCAGCAGCCTTGATATCACAGGAGGTGGGGTGTACAATTCTTTCTATGGACTAATGGAGAAGTCACATCTCCATGCACAGCTCAGCCATGTCTCCAGCCCCGCCCACTTAGCACGTGTAGGATCACACAAGCTCCCTTTCCCTATCCGGCGCCCTTTGTTCTCTCGCATCGTACGTGCGATAGTTTGAATGATTGATTCAGCTCTCGCGATTTTCCTGACAGCCTTCCGATTGGTGGAAAGAAAGTACGCCGCCGGCGCCTAGTTCAGTGGTCAATGTTGATTGGCTAAGAGTTAAAACTGTAACAGGAAACGGAACTTTCGTACCAAAGAAGCTGAGTGTTCCACCATAGCGCCTCACGCCACTGGCTACCTATCACCACGCCCACAGCTTCCGGGGGTAGCCGAATCTCCTATTACACCCACCCACTTTATCCGAGAACAGCTGAGCCATAAAGGCGAGCGGGATTTTCTTTGACGGAGATAGCCGAAGTGTACGTTAAGTCCCACCCATTTTTTTCCGGAAACGGCCGAAGTTCCTTTGGTAAGTGTGGAGCTGCTGCCTCGTCTTCCTCTTCAACAGAACGAGGAGTGAAGGGGCCGCGCTTGGGACGTCGGTCGCGGTGACCGCCTCGGCCTTCAACATGTCTGACTTCGACGAGTTCGAGCGGCAGCTGAACGAGAATAAACAAGGTGAGAGCACCGTCCGCCCGCTAAGGGACCCGCTCAGGCCTCACACTGGGCGGCGGCGAGGAAAAAAAAAAATGTGCGCGGCTGTGGCCTGGCGGGGCGGAGCTCGTGCTGTGCGGCGGCCTGTGATAGAGGCCCAGCCGGCCGGGCTCAGGGCCTAGGCACACGAGGGAGGCGCCACTGTGAGCGGGAGAGGAGCCCGGCCGCCGCTAGGCCTCATGGGGCCTTGAAGGCCGCAGCTCGCGGGCTTCCCCTTCCCTCTATTGTTGCGCCTGTGAGGGCGCTTATGTGCAAGCGGTGATTTCCTATCAATGTACTTATGCCGGGGTAATGGAGCCGGGCTTAGAGTGCGGTGACCGGGGAGACCAATCCTGGGACAAAGTCAATGATTATCCCTATTTCTCTGACAAAGCCGAGCTCTCCCTGGTGATCGTGCACCGTGTTCAGTCTGTGATGATTGATCGGTGTGTCCACTACGGGCGGCCAGCAGCATCTTTCCACAACTTTGCTGCAATTTTAGTTTTTTTTTTATTTTTCCAGTAAGTTACACCCAGCAGATTTTCATTGACTTTGTCCAGAATCCATATAGTGTATGCACAGACCAAACTTTTATGTTTAGATATGGGTGAAATAGGGAAAACTTAGTGCCCCCCCCCCCATGCAGAGTCCCTTATTGTGGCATCCAGAGGCAGTGGTGCCGCAGCCTGGGTCCCTGACCCCGGGGGGCCACGATACCACAGCGGCCTGGGTCCCTGTCCCCGGGGGGCCACAACATCACCGCGGCCTGGGTACATGTTCCCCGTGGACACATCACCATAGCTTTCCTAGGAGATGGTAGATCCCAGGATACAAATTCCCCCTGGAGATCTCGCGTGAACAAGGCGTCTGTTACATAGAATTTGATGAAGTCCCGCAAGGTTTAGTTCATTCCTAGATGTTTATGCCTGTTACCATGGTGATGTACACACATGTGTACAAAAAAAATACAGTGCATGTGCCACCAGTGGGCTGTTTAAGACATTGGTTCTCAGCTTCTGTCCTCAGGACCCACTAACAGACCAGATTTGCAAGATAACTGAAATACATCACAGGTGATATCATTTGCTGCTCATTGATTGCAGTATTCTAGTCTGCATCTCCCCAAGGTAATTACTTAAAATCTGGCCTGTTAGTGGGTCTAAGGCAGGGATCTCCAAACTATGGTCCTCCAGTTCAGGAACTACAATTCCCATTATGTCTCTGAATGTCAGTTTTACAAGGCCTCATGGGGCATGTAGTTCTGCAACAGCTGGAGGGCCATAGTTTGGAGATCCCCTGTCTAAGGGAATGTGGAAAAAAGAAGCGGTCTGTGGATGGCATGGTTTTTAACCACTTCCAGGCCTATTCTGCCATTTCTAAAATCTCCTACATGTACATTTTTTTTTTCTGCCATAAAATGTATGACAGGTCCTCTTTATGGTGACATCTGAGATTAAAAAATAAATCTGCTTTCCAGTAAAAAAAAAGGCAGTATTTAGATCCCCAAGAGCTGAAAGTAATGTCTTGACTGTCCAGTACATGGCCAGCTCTGTGGTAACCCACTGGATAGAGTCCTGGTCTCTACGATCACGCGGGAGACCCCGATGAGGTGCCAGAGGGCATCACTTTCTGCTGCCTGTAAAAGCCATCCAGCAGCTAATCGGAGAAGCTTAACAGTGTTATCCTTTGTGTCCATGCACACTACTTTTGGGCTATTTGCATTTTTTGAGCTTCGGCATCTAGCAGCAGAATAAAAATAGTTTTTGTATAGTTTCTTGGAGCGTTTATCAAGCTGCTTTTCTCGGCTTGGTGAACAGAATGGAAGCTCAGCTCCCCCCAACCTAAATCGAAATTCGGTTGTCAAAATTGACGCTGGGAGTAACCATTTTTTGTGGGGGAAAACTATATAGCATATGCTTTACAGGCCATATTGAGGTCAATTCACAAAATTTTACTGCATGTGATATGAAGGTCCAGTGGCCTATTTTTCATAAATATCGCATGAGAAAATACGTTGATTCATTTAAGTAAAACCTTGACTGAGATGAAATCCACAAAAAATAATAAAATCTTTAAAGCGTGCCCCCACACCTTGCTCTGTGAGCACCCAAGCAGGTGCACTCCCAACCTGCGGCTCTGTGTCCTTTCACACATGTAGCCGTGGCCCCGCCCACTCTCCTGTTTCTCTTACTGGCTGTGATTTGATACACTAAACATAGTCTGGCGCTGAGGGGCTAGGACTCTGGTTTAATATAAGCATGTAGTGTCCTATGGGAGTTCAGTTAGCAGCTCTGTGGAGAATCCACACCAGGAGCGGTGTGGAATGAACAACAAAAGGGCCACAATTGAAAACGCTGGATGGGAAGCAATACGCCGCTTGATGATCAAGGAACAAACTCTGAAGATGCCAATGGAATGAAACAAAACATACATTTATTAAAGCAGTAATGTGAATTGAAATGCCAACAAGCTTGAGAATTCCTCACAAAAATGGAGTTCTGGGTGACCATAGATGCACTATGCCAGTACCTTAGCTCCCATAAATCGGCAATGAGAAGCTGTGGTGCAGTGGTATAATGTGCTCCTCTGGAAACCATTCAACCTCCGCCGTGGGGTGGAGAAAGATGCATCAGTGGCCAGATGGATGGAAACAGCTGCCGGGCTGAAAAGCTGATGGTATACGGTGAAACAGCCACGAGGGAGCAGGAAGCATATCAATCGCTGGATAAGCCACTGCCATGGATTGGCAGATTAAAACCTGGATGTGACGTCATCCGCTCAGGGAGCTTGAATCCAACCCCAGGCTTGGTGCAGGGGGAAGTAAAGATGAACCGCAAACCACAGAGAGGAAGCAAAGATGGATGCTGTATGCGTATTGGGGCGTGGCATTTGAGGTCATAACTGAGATTGAGAGCAGTGGGAGCAAATGGCTCCCGCTGCTGCCAAAAGCCAATCGGATGCATGTCCACGGAGAGGCAAGGCTCTCATGCACATCGATGGATTGAGAAGAGGCTCAGGTAAGTATTAGGGGGGCTGGGGGTCCTGCTGTACACAGGGTTTTTTTTACCTTCATGTATAGAATGCATGAAGGTAAAAAAAACACCCTGCCACTTTAAAGCAGAGTTCCACTTTTGAGTGGAACTTTGTTTTATCTCTCCTCTAACCAAACCCCCCTCCCCGTGCCACATGGGGTGGGGGGGGTACCTGTTTTTTGAAGGTCGTCCTTCCGAAGACAGCACTGTCCCTCAGTGTTTACCCCCTCCGCAACAAGGCCAATTAGTGCAGTGTGCTATGTGCAGTAGGGAAGCGGCTGTGAAGCCGAAAGGCTCCATTGACTGTGTTCCTTAACAGGAATGGCGCCGGCAGCCGATCCGAAAATCGGCTGGGGTCCCAACATCATGCGAACGCAGGACAGGTAAGTGTTCTAATATAAAGTCAACAGCTACAGTATTTGTAGCGGCTGACTTTTTTTTTTTTTTACATTTTCATGGGGGGTAGGGCGCGGAACACCTCTAGAACTACTGCCGTAAGACTATAGTCGGCGGTGCTTTGAAGTGGAATACCGTTGTTATGGGTAGCAGATGGCTACCATAACCCCGGTATAGTGTGGTTTTTTTTTTTTTTTTTTCTGCCAGCAATTCTTTCAGATAAAAGTGGTCTCAGCCGTGGATTCGACACAAGATCGCTTTTACCTGTGGCGGGAGAGGTGCCTCCTCCCACCATTTTTCTGTCATCTCCTCTGCTTATCGGACCCATCGGTAGCGGCGGAGATGATCTGGTTCTCGTCCGTGCCGGGGAGCAAAGTGAGCGGATGATGCTGCCCACTCGGCTCCATAGCATTGCAGGGCGGAAGCGACGCCACAAGTCACATCCGTCCATAGCTCTTAAAGGGGAATTTTCTTTTTTTGTTAACCACTTCAGCCCTGGAAGGATTTCCCACTTTAGGACCAGAGCACTTTTTGCCATTCGGCACTGCGTCGATTTAACTGACAATTGCACAGTCGTGCGGCATTGTACCCAAACTTTGCGCCTCCCCCCCCCCACAAATAGAGCTTTCTTTTGGTGGTATTTGATCACCTCTGCGTCATTTCTGATCACCGATATAAACACAAAAAAAGTGACCATTTTGCAAAAACGACTTTTCTTACTTTTTGCTAAAATACAAATCCCAAAAAATATATAAATGTTTTTTTGTTTTTTTTTATCTTCCTCAGTTTTGGCCGAGTTGATATTCTTCCTCATATTTTTGGAAGAAAAATTGCAATTAGCGTTTGGTTTGCGCAAAAGTTGCTGCATTTACGATTGAGAATTTAATTTCTGGGGTTTTTAATTTTTTACTAGTAATGGCGGCTATCTGCCATTTCTAGCAGTACTGCGATATTGCAGCGGACATGTCGGACCATTTTGATACTTTTTTGGGACCATTGGCATTTATACAGCGATCAGTGCTATAAAAATGCACTGATCACTGTGTAAATGCCATTGACAGTGAAGGGGTTAACCTGGAGGGGACGCTCTAAGGGTTAACTGTTCCCTCAGTATGTTCTAACTGTATGGGGGCTGGCTGGGGGAGAGGAGTGATCACAGCTTCCATGTACAGGAAGCCTGTGATCACAGCACTTCCCCCTCTGTCAACAGAGATCCGTACACTCCGTTCTCAAACTGCGGGGGAGCCATCGTGGGTAGCCGGTGGAGATTAAGTCCGCTCTACCCGCTCCCTGGATCCCACCCCCACACACACACACACACACACCGGAACACAGTGGGCGCGCCACCAGCGGTGCTCACGATACTAGCTATCATGGCCGCCGTCAAACCGACGGTTTGCGATAACTAGCCACTTTGTTGCCGTCGCGCTGCGGTGGGCGGTTGGTCAAGTGGTTGATTAGCTGATTAGTGTGACACCATGAGTCTACAATTAACTTTTTCACAATATTCTGAGATAATAAAATTTTGGCTTTTCACTAGCTGTAAGCCATAATCGTCAAAATGAAGAGAATGCTTGAAATATTTCATTCTGTGTGTAATGAATCTATATAATCTTGAGTTGCACTTTTTGTTTATTGAATTATTGAAGTAAATTAACTTTTTTGATATTCTAATTTGAGATGCACCTGTACATGGATCACGGCAGAGGGAAAGGTTTGGTTTTTCTCAAAGTGGAATTGCTCTTTAACCACTTCAGCCCCGGAAGGATTTCCAGCTTTAGGACCGGAGCCCTTTTTGCGATTCGGCGCTTCGCTTTAACTGACAATTGCGCGGTCGTGCGACGTTGTACCCAAATGAAATCTGCGTCCTTTTTTTTTCCCCACAAATAGAGCTTTCTTTTGGTGGTATTTGATCACCGCTGCGTCATTTCTGATCGCCGCTATAAACAAAAGAAGAGCGACAATTTTGCAAAACCCAAATTTCTTACTTTTTTCCTAAAATACAAATCCAAAAAAAATATAAAAAAACATTTTTTTCACCGTTTTTGGCCGATTTATATTCTTCCTCATATTTGCGATAAAAAAAAATCGCAATCGGCGTTTATTGATTGGTTTGCGCAAAAGTGGTCGCGTTTACGGATGATGAGAATTCATTTTTGGGGTTTTTAATTTTTTTTATTTTTTACTAAAAATGGCGGCGATCTGCGATTTTGGTTTTTTTTTTTTTTTTTTTGCGGTACTGCGATATTTCAGCGGACATGTCGGACCATTTTGACACTTTTTTGGGACCATTGGCATTTATACAGCGATCAGTGCTATAAAAATGCACTGATTACTGTGTAAATGCCATTGGCAGTGAAGGGGTTAACCTGCAGGGGGCGCGCTAAGGGTTAACTATGTTCCCTGGGCGTGTTCTAACTGTATGGGGGACTGCCTAGCTGGGGAAGGGAAGTGGTCACAGCCTTCACGTAAAGGAAGGCTGTGATCACAGCCCTTCCCCCTCACACAGAGCGGAGGTCCGTGTTCACATACACGGACCTCCACTCACTCGCTCCGGGGGGGCATCGCGGGTAGCCGGCGGCAATCGAAGCTGCCGCTCCCTGGCCCCCCCTGGACACAGTGGGCGCGCCTCCGGCGGCGCGCGCGCTCACTAAACTTGTTCCCACAGCCGCCATCGTATGACGGCGATTTGCGGGAACGAGTCACTTTGCCGCCATCAAATGCCGATCGGTGGTCGGCAAGTGGTTAAGCTCTCGTGCACATTGGAGTAACTTGTCATGCAACTGGACACTGTTGAAATCTGTGTGATGCTGACTTTGTGGTGCCGTATTAAAAAAAGTAGTTCCTGCACTACTGTTGGCGATTTCAGATGCGACTTGCACAGACATCTGTGCATGAAGCCGCAGAGATGTCTTCAAAGCCACACCCAAGGTCGCACTGACATGCGGCTTTGAAATTGTGCGATTTCAGATGAAGTCGGACAATTTCAAAGATGCATTCAGTGAACGAGATATAAAGGATAAGTTCACCTTTTGTAACATGTTAAATCCATGTTCAGGGTGTAACATGTTACGTATTGCAACACACACACCAATTTATTTTCTAGGTCCTCTGCTTTTAAAAAAGTTTGGGAGGTCTAAAGATTTTCTATCAAAAAAATAAAATACAAAGTATAAATATTTATCAGGACAAGGAGACTGTCATGAGGGACAAGTATATTGGGACCCCAATTTAGGCCCCATTCACACTTGTGACTTGTCATGCGACTTTAGACCTCAAAGTTGCACCCCATGTTTTCTATATTTGCGTGGCTTAAAGTTGCAGTGACTTTAACCGCTTGCTGCCTGCCCACCATCAAATGACGGAGGGATGGTGCTCTCGTTCTGGGTGGACGTCATATGACGTTGCTCCCAGAACGGCTGCACCATGTTGCTGGGACACAGCACGACCCCAATCTCTGTAAAGAGCCGCGGCTCTTTTACCATGTGTTCGGCTATGTCCAATCAGTCGGTCACATGTAAGCAAGGAAATGCCGGTTATCGGCTCTCCTCGCCTCACGCTGACTGACAGTGTGTGGGGCAAAGAGGTGATCAGCGGTATCTCCTCACAGGGGACACGGAAACATGTAATCAGGGCACTGATCATCAATGCCACTCATCAATGCCTATCAGTCCTCATAAGTGCAGCATATCAGTGCACATCGCTGAAGGAGAAAAATTACTTTACAAAATGTACTGACAAACTAAGACTTTTTTTTTTTTTTTTTTCCCCCCATTTCCTGTATGTTTTTACTAAGAAGAAAAACCCAACAGTGAGTAAATACCACCAAAAGAAAGCTCTTTGTGTGAAGAAAATCATAAAAAAATTTCACATGGTTAGTGTAGCATGACTGTGCAATTGTCATTCAAAATGTGACAGCGTTCATAGCTGAAAATTGGCCTGGGCAGGAAGTGGGTGAAAGTGCCCTGTAGGCAGGTGGTTTAAGTAGTTCATGCACTACTTTGGTCTGTCTTTCATGCAACATGAGGGCCATAGACTTCAATATAAATCCTGAACAGTTGCACCTGAATGATATACATGTGACTTTGTAGCGTACAGTCACATGGTTAAAGCCAAAGTTGCATCGTGTTGCAATGGAAATCACACAATTTTGAATTTTCTTAAAGTGGAGTTCCACCCTTTCCTTATGTTTATTAAAAGTCAGCAGCTACAAAAAGTGTAGCTGCTGACTTTTAATAAACACACTCGCCTGTCTCCCGGTCCAGCGATGGAGCCGCACGGAGCCTCGCTCCCCATCCCCACGGCCGGGCGCACACTGCGCATGCGTGAGGAGCGCTGCGCTTTGTGATTGGTCCCAAAGTCTTCTAGGACCTGTCCTGTGTCCCAGAACACTTCGGGAGGAAGGGGGAAGGACTCCCTCCTCCTCCTCCCCCTATGACCTAAAAAAACCTGTGAAGGCGGGGCCAGCGGAATCCGCTAGCTTCTCCTTCCAGAGGAAGGGGGAAGGAGGGCTTCACAAGACCCTGTGTCCTGTCCAGGATCTTCTGAAACCCTGGTTAGTGTTTCGCGTCGCGAGGAGTGCGTACGCGTCACACGCGGGCCGGCACCCCTACCCCTCGCTCCGAGGCACGCCGAGGTAGCGACCTGGCCCTCTGTCCGCTCACACAAATAATTTTCAGTCGTCGATGTGAAAAACATCGACGACTGAAAATTATTTGTATTCCTTTCCCACCTTGAGGTGAAATTCTTTTAA
>BLSH010536195.1:1219933-1236645 GCA_018402905.1 Glandirana rugosa | reverse complement strand
GAAGATGAATGGAGAGGAGACAGCGGCTCCTCCCCATTCATAAACTGAAGCATCGTAAGCACAGTTTACGATGCTCAGTGACATTTATGAATGGACAGTCAGTGATCACTGACTCTCCATTCAGAAAAGGAAAGAGCCGATAAATTACAGATTTACCGGCTCTTTCTTCCGCTCTCCATCCTGACAGATAGAGGACAGGGGGACTGGAGGAGAATACAGGGACAGTCAAGGGGGATGATCAGTGCAGCGCTGGGGGAGATTTACAATCACTGACCTCCCGACTCCCTGTATACATTTCATTGTAGCAGCTGAAAGCCGCGGGAGGAGAAGTGGCTGTCAGTTGCTACAATGAAATATATACAGGGAGATCAGTGATTGTAAATCCCCCTCCAGCGCTGCAATGATCATCCCCTGCTTGCCCAAGTATCGGATGAGGCATAGGAGCATTTTGCCTGAGTACAAGTACTTGGGCAAATGCTCAGTATCGGCCCCGATACCGATACTAGTATCGGTATCGGGACAACCCTAATATATATATATTTATTCTCTTTTGTAACTGCTGTATGCAGTGTGTCGGCAGCATCCTTGCTCTCCCCAGAGATGGCTTTTAAAGTGTTACCAATGATTTTAGTATGCTGTCCCAATTCATAAAATGCTGCCTTCCCCATGTGCTTGTTCGTTTAAGCCCATTAATTTATATGTGCTGCCTAACAAAACGTGCATTACTGCACAGACGCATGCGTTGCAGTGCACTACATTCTGTGTGAATGGGTCCTCTCTGCACTTTTGAAGCAGGTTTTTTTTTTTTTCCTTGCAGTTTGTGTTGAAGGGAATACTTGGCTTACCTTCACTTTTCATTTGCTAATGGTTTAACCAGATAGAACCTTTTATATCTTGTGCAACCTTCCTCGCATGAGCCAGCTTGTAATAGTCTGAATGGGAGAGGGGCTTGAACCATGGGATGCACTGGCTTGTGGGATTGCTTAGCTGCTTTGCTGTTTGACTAGCAAACAAACTTCCTTGACATCTGGAAGATAACATTTGCTAGGCTTTGCTCAGAGAAGGCCATGGTGCATTAGTAATGCACCCCAAGGGTTGATGAGCGCAGAATTTATGCTTCATGTTACACTGTCTCCCTTCAATAATAGGTGTGTATCAGATGCTGTAGGTTCATTGCTCAAGAGTGAAGAGGAGTGGAGCATCACTTGAAGTATCAAGTCCTTAGGGCATCTTTAGATAGACCTCACCAATGATTGGAGGCAAAATACCTGCAGCCATATGTGTTCTGAGGATTCTTGCCTGACACTGACTGGGGAGTACATGTATGTTGAAACTACTTTTCTAATCGTAAAGTAATTCATCTGCCTTTTTTTAAGCTGAAATTCTTGGTGCAGAAATGCGTTTCAAACCGCTATATACTTGTTATAGAAGGAACATTTAAAATGGATCATTGCAGCATACTGCCATTCCTGCCATGTAGATATTGGGATATAAACCGTTTTTGGGGTAGTTTGCCTTGCTCTGCTTGCATTTGCTATTAAAAGCTGATTAACATTGCCAGAAAATATCCATTTATCCAAATATCCATAAGCAACATTAGACACTGGTTATCGGGTATGGGGATTTATCTTGTCTTTTTAAATCAACTCTTACCAGACACTCCCTTGCCAGTGCAGGCTACAATGAAAGCAAACCAATTTTAGAGGCCAATTAAACTTGCAGTTTTAGCATTCCAGGTTCATCAAAACAGGATGATCAAAGCCCATCTTTAGAGCAGCTACAGCATAAGTAGAGAAGTTTGTTCTGCCAGCATACTGCGGAGAAGGACCTTTCTTTTTTTTTTTTGCTGGAAGCAGTGGTCTATCTGAAGAGATCCAACATGTGTTCTGCTTGGTCAACCCTGTAGCTTTGCAGTTAGTAAAACTCATACTCCCTATTTAAAGTGCAGTAACTTTGACTCGGCTGGTTCGACACTGCTGCCATTATAGAGTGTCTTTCATTTTTTTAATGAATGCATGTGTTCTCTAGATGAGTTAGTGACATCTTGCATCTGCATCTCTTCCAATGAGTGCCTTGTTTTCATAAATACAAGATGTTCTGTTAATGGAGGCAGTTCAGAGTGACTCCCCTTTTGGTTACTATGCAGAACGGAAACCGCTCAGCACTGAACCTGGAAGATTGCTGCTATCTCTATAAGGTCTCATACACATGGTCGTTTTTACAGCCGCGTTTTTGTCATACACAGACGAGCAGTAAGTGGCATAGGTGTTTTTAAACTGTAAAAAAATCCCTGGACCAGCGCGTTCTGAAGCTCCAGCGCTAGAGCTGTTTTGACGCTGGCAAAGCACAGCTTAACGGTGTATAAGTGGTTCCCTATGGGAGCCCATTGATTTGAATAGAAGTCGGATCATGATGATCCATCTTGCGGTGCGACTTGTGCTCTGGGGATCTTAAAGGGGGAACCCCCCCAAAAAAAGGGAAGAGCGAAATTGCGCGAGATTCCCCCTCCAAGAGATAAAAGAGCCTTATCCGAACACGCAGGTCAGTAGTAAAAAGGCTTGATTTAAATCAACTCTATTTATTTAAATCATAATTTTTAAAGAGCGGCTCCTCCTCTGACCCCCTGTTGACTCATCAACAATCCCATTCACTTTAATGAGACGGTTGGCATTGCGGAAGTGACTCCACAAGGTGAGGGACGTGGTGGCAGCAGATGAGCGCTAACAGGCGCTGCCATGATGGATCTGAAATGACATGTGCTCTTTAAATGTATGGACTTGTTCTAGCTGGTAGTTAGAATCTTTAATATTTGCCAACAAAATGAAGGTTTCCTTTTTAGAATAATAAGCTGTTGGATTAGTGAAACTGCGATATTGCAACCAATTCAATCAGTTTGTAGTGTACATAGTTTTGCAAAACAATGGCATAAAGGAATGTTCCTGAATTTTGTTTTATCTCATGGTTCCTGTGACATTGTGTGAATGCAGCAATGCAGTGCATGTTATCTCAGCTTGCAGAGATTGGATTCATTGAGTGAGTTTAATAAAATACTTTTAACTTTAACCAACGACCAGGGTTGTCGGGAAGAGGCCCTTGTCCTCAACATGGGGACAAGGTGCTTTTGGGTGGGGTGGGCCCCCCCAAGCCGTTCCAAGCCGTGCTTCATTCTTGGATATGGCTCTGGTATGGATTTTGGGGGGGGGACCCCACGCCATATTTTTTTTTTTTTGGCATAGGGGGGTCCCCTTTAAAATTCATACCAGACCGAAGGGTTTGGTATCTCTTGGGGCAGGGGGATGGTGCTTTTTTTTTTTTTTTTTTTTTTTTTTTTTTTTTTTTTTTTTTTTTTATTGCATAATGCTGATAAAATCGCGTGTGGTTTGTTTTATTTTTTTTTTAACATGGCTTTTATTTCGTGGCGTTGGTACTAGATTTACAGCTCGTTTTTCCCCAGTCTTCCAGGACAGCCCTTGAGATGGAGCTCCTCCCCGAGATAGGAAACACATTGCCACAGCTCTTTTTACAAGGCAGTCCCTCAGGCATCTGGTCAGTTTTTCTTTCCTCAGACCGAGGAGACATGTTGCTTGGAGGAACCGTCTTAAGAGTGGATGGGGTTGGAGAGCTCCATCGCTCAAGGGCTATCAAGCCAGTGAAGTTCCCCTCGCATACCTGGTGCAGTCCTACCTACAGGCAAAGCATGCAGGATCCCCTGAAGGGGAGGAAGAAATCTCTCCAGATGGCCGCGGGTTCCCTCCAACGGTTGGAGTTTCCTGTCCCCTCCTCTCTCCAGTGCCCGGCGACGGAGAGGGCGGTGATGGTTGGTGGTGTCGTGGAATGTGGGCGAGCTTGCTCCTTCCTAATGCCATAAGCCAGAATGACGCGGAGCCGGAGATGTTGGTTCCGACCAACCGGGCGCAGAGAGGAAGGGAAGGGCTGAGCCGGCATCGTTAAAGGCGCAACAGCATGGGCTTCAAGCGCCGACAACATGGAATCATCCCACGCTTCAGGAGATGCAAATGCTGACTCTTAACAGGTAGTCTGGCTGTGCCAGAACCTTTTCCTGGGATCTTTACTCTACACATCAGGGGGAGCTAGGAACTCCCTAGGGGAATCTTCATCTTGGCTTTGGGCAACCTCAGGGCTGGGAGGGACAGTGGACAGTCTCAGTTGCAGCAGTAATATACATTAAAGGCTTCCCTTTTCTCGCCCCTCTGCTTAGAAGGAACATTCTAAACCGGATAAAGCCACTACAAAGACAGACAAGAAAAAACTTGCTGCCTGCAATACAAGGCTGTCTAATGGCTACACTGACACATGCCCTGCATGTATCACATCTGTATTGAAAGTGGAGGATGACTCCATTTTCAAAATTCCTCTCTAATTTCAAGGATGAGGTGCAATCTACTTTTCAAGCATTCTGAAAGCTGATTAGAGGTGCAGGTCCCAAACGGGAACACCAGTCAGCACGGGTGCCCACCTCGCCTACTCTTTTAGCTTAAGGCTCAGGAGAGCCTTTGGAGGGTAGGGAGAATCCCCTTATTACCATTGACCCAGATTCTGCCCAATCCTTGGGACAGGACGAAGGTCAGGAGGAAGCCTCAATACCCACCAAGTTCATACTTTCTCAAGAGGTAGTAGATGAACTACTGGGGGCAATCCATGATACCATACTAATCAAAAGGGAAGAGACCCCACTCTAAGGCACAACAAGATGTACTTAGGGCTGAACAAAAAGAAGCCCAAAGTGTTCCCTGTACAGCAAGCCATGACAGACCTGGTCCTTAGGGAATAGTCAGAACCAGAAAGGAGGCCCTTTTTAAACAACCTAAAGAGGTTTCCATTTGATAACTCAGATTCAGTATGGAACCAGTCTCCAAAGCTGGCCCCCTTTAGCAATAGTTTCAAAGCATTCAGACCTGGTCTTTGATGACGTGGGGCATTTGGGGGACCCTATGGACAAGAGAGGAAACATTATCCTCAAGAGATCATGGGATACTGCTATGGATAGCCTGAGGCCAGCCTTGGCTACGACCTGCGTAGCCAGAAATTTTGAATTTTGGTTGAAACAACTGCAGGAACATTTAACAGCAGGCACCCCCAGGGAAGACTTGTTAAAATCCTTCCCCATGCTCTTCAAAGAGGTAGGCTTTATTGCGGACGCATCAGCCAAATCCATTAAATTATTGGCCAGAACAGCCTCTGTCAGTGGTGGCTAGGAGAGCCCTTTGGCTCATAACCTGGCCGGTTACGCCAGCTACGCTTATGTAGTGTCCCCTTCTGAAGAAAATTTCTGTACAGCTCCAAGTTAGATAAGGCCTTGGAGCGTACAGCCCATAGAAAAAAAGACCTTTCCGGTAAATTTTTACCTCAAATTTTTCGTCCCTATAGGAGACAGAATAAGGAGGATTAGAAAAATCCACAAGATAGGGGAAGTCTGAAAAAACACTGGTCCAGCCAAAAAGGGAGCCCAAGGACTAACGTGTTTAACCCTCCTGGCCAAAATCCTAAGGCTGAGGGCTATAAACAGTGATGCGAAGTGGGAGAAAGGTTGGAGAAATTCCTTCCACAGTGGCAGAAGTTAACCTCCAACAAATTTTGTCAGGGGAGTGATCGAAAGGTTATGCCTTAGATTTCAGCAAAAGGGCCCCCCCAAGACTCTTGATCATGCAATTACCAAGAGATCTGGAAAAGGCCAAAGCCTTGCTGCAGTGGATGGGGGGGGGGGGGAAATGGTGGACCAAGGCATCCTAATACCAGTCCTGAAAAAGGAAGGTTTCTATTCTCGTCTGTTTTAGTTCAGAAACCTTCAGGCTAATGCCGCCTAATCCTTGACCTGAAACCACTAAACAAAGCTATTCGGTACAAGAAGTTCTGAATGTAGTCAATTTATTCAATTAGAAGCCTGCTCCAGAGATTTTCATGGCAACCATAGATTTAAAGGACGCCTATTTACGCATTCCCATCTGGGAAAGCTTCAAAAAATTCCTGCGACTAGGGGAAGGGACATATAATTTTCAAAACCGAGCCTTGCACTTCGGTCTCTCTTCGTCCCTGAGAATCTTTACCAAAATACTGGTGGAAACTCACACTATTGGGACTACAGTCCATAACAATAATACCATACTTGGATGACTTGCTGTTCATAGCACAGACAAAGGAGAAACTTCAGGAAGACCTAAAGATAGCACAGCAATGGTTGTGTCCCAGTTAGGCTGGATTGTCGGTGTGGAGAAATCAAATCTCTCCCTCTCAGGAAATCCTTTCTTGGGTACAAGATCAATTCAAAGGAACAAAAGATTTTTCTACCACCAGAAAAATAGACTGTATCAGACCGAGAATGGCACAAATACAAACCTCCCCGTCCCCGTGAGAGAGAAATGTCAGTCCTGGGTCTTATGACCTCCACCATCCCATCAGTTAGAATGGCCAGGTTTCACCAGAAACCACTTCAATCTTTTCTCATTCAAAACCTATGGAGAAGAGAATTGAGGACAGAGTGTGTACATTCCAGCCAAAACAAAGCAAACCCTGTGGTGGTGGAGAGAGCAAACTAATTTTACGTCCGGGTGTACTATAGACTTTCCCACATACTGACCACAGGCTCCAGCAGTTGGGGGGGGGGGGGTGTGCCCATTTGGGCGCAAGGAACTTGGATGAATGTTGCTTTTCTAACTAGTCCAACTACAGGGAACTCAAGGCTGTGGCAAAGGGAATTGCAGCATTCCAAGAGCAACTCACAGGTTGGCACCATCAGATCGGACAACATGACTTCAATAGCTTACCTAAACAAGCAAGGAGGAACACAGTCCCATCCTGATGAATTTAGCTCCAATTTTTTTTTTTTTTCTGGGCAGAGAAAAATCTAGAATCCCCTTTCAGCAATCCATCTCAAGGGAACACAGAACAATGTAGCCGATTTGAGCAGACAGTGTCTCAATAAGAATGTTCACTAGATCCAATGTTTTTTGCGCAGATAGTAACTGCCAGGTGGGGACTTCTAGAAATTGACTTATTTGCCAACAAGTCAAATACAAAGCTACGGAATTTTTTTTATCGCTAAACACAAGGGATCAGCCGTTGACGCCCTTCAGACCACTTGGGATTTCGGTCTGTTATGCTTTCCCGCCACTATATTTAATCCCAAGAGTCCTGAAAGAGTTCAGGGCAGAACAGTGCTGATTCTCATAGCGCCATACTGGCCAAAAAGAGCGTGGTTTTTCAATACTTCTATCCATTTAACAAGTCGACCACCCTGGATGTTGCCTCACAATCAGCAGTTACTATCTCAAGGCCTAGTCTTTCATCCCAGTCCAGCCATGTTAAACCTAGCAGCATGGTATCTGAAACTGAGATCCTGAAATCCAAAGTATCTGAGTGATTAAAACTCTGTTGCAAAGCTGCAAGCTGGTTACAAGAGCAATTTATCAAAAGGTTTGGAAAGGTTCTTTATCAGAAACAGGAGTAGTTAATTCTCAGATTCTAGAATTTTTGCAGGAAGGCATTGATAAGGGTCTATCCTAAAGTACCATTTAGGTACAGATTGCAGCCCTTTCACTTTATTTGCAGCATTCCCTACAGCAAGACCCACTCAAACAGGTTCTGCAAAGCAGTTTCTAGGCTCCGACCGATTCCTTGTCGTAAGATTCCGCCGTGGGATTTATCTACGGTTTTGAAGGCAGTTATTAGGGAGCCTTTTGAGCCGTTATCAGATGCCTCTTTAAAGTTGATTACCTTCAAGACTGTTTTTTTATAGCTGACATCTGCTTGCCGGATAAGCGAGCTACAGGCTCTGTCCATCAGAGCCTTTTTACAGATACTAGAGGATGGTCCTTCTCAAAACAGACCAAGCATTTATTCCGAAGGTCGCTTCTACCTTTCACAGGAGTCAAGACATAGTTCTACCCTCATTCTGTAGTAGACCATCTAACAGTAAGGAAGAACAACTACATCTGGATTTGAAGGGATGTCTTTTTATTGGCTATTTGGAAGCTACAAAAGACTTCAGAACATCAGAGGCCTTGTTTTATACTCCTCTCTGAAGCTGAAGGGGAAATCAAGCCTCCAAAAGGGACAGTAGCTAGATGGATAAAGATTACCATCTCAGAGGGATACAAGACATTACACTTGAACCCTCCAAGGATTGAATGCACTCTACAAGGGCATTGGCCACATCCTGGGTGGAAAGAGACGGCGCTTTCCCGGAGCAGATATGCAAGGCTGCTACGTGGTCAAGTATGTCTACATTTATTGGACATTCTAGTTTAGACCTTTTGGGTAGCCAAGATCAAGCTTTTGGAAGGAAATTCCTCCAAGCAGTGGTCCCACCCTAAAAATAAAGCGAGTACTGTTCATCCTCAAGGGCTGTGAAAAACCGATTAGACCTACCAGTAACTGTTTCCAGGAGCCTTCCAGGACAAGTACGTTCCCACCCTTTGCATGCATAAGGTGAGTTGGTGTATGTTTAAACTATCTTTCAGCTCCGTCCTTCGGTTCTTGGGGGGTACTGACCAGATGCCTGAGGGACTGCCATTTTAAAGCGATGTGGCAATGTGTTTCCTATCGGGGGAGGAGCTCCATCTCTCAAGGGCTGTCCTGGAAACAGTTACCGGCGACTACTACATCGAATTCCTGCTTGCAGTGATTTCCCAGGTCTGAGATGTACATACTGTGACCCAAGTGTGTGTGTGTGTGTGTGTGTCGCTCAGGCTCGGTGGTAAAGGGGTAGCTTCCGCTGCTAGAGTTCTGATAGGAACCATGACAGGTTCCACCTCCTATCAGGCTTCAGAGAACAATGGGGTGGCCCCTGAAAGTCGCACATCTAGGTGTCCTGAAGTGGTGAGTAGAGTGGCAACCTCAGCCTGGACTCCAAGCGGGCCATGCCCCAACGTGTTTCACTCGGTCGGGTCCCTGGGCGGGCGCACCCTGTTGGTCCCTGGGCAGGGGCTCCCTGGTGGTCCAGTCTGGGAATCCGAGGGGAGCTGCGCTGTTCTCTATCCTCATGACTAAGCTCTGGGGGGGGTGGCGTGGAACACGGGGCGTGGCATGGTTGGAGACCAGGCTGAGGTTGCCACTCTACTCACCACTTCAGGACACCTAGAAGGGACTTTCAGGGGCTACCCCATTGTTTCCATGAGATATACCAAATTGTATTGGTCCAATGTAAGTTATTGATAAAAAAATCTTACCTGGTGGTCAGCTTTTTATTTAGCTATGATTTTTGTACATGCTTTGCTGGTTGTGTTTTTTTTTTTTTTTTTTTTTTTTTTTTTTTTTTTTTTTTCTTTGGTAAGAGTAATGCATAAGGGCCAGTGTGTGTATGTATAGATGTGTGTTTTAGGATATGATAACTCCTATCTAAACCCATAAATGTAACGTTGCAGTTGCGCTCATTCAGGTTTAGCCCATCGAAATGCAGCTTGTATGTGTTATGTCTATTAAATCTGAAAACTATTGTCTTGGTGGGAACCTGGCTCACCTAAAAAAAAGATTTTTGTGTCTGCATTTTAAGAGCCGGTTCACGCAGGGGCGAGATCCGACTTGCGGGGCAACTCAGCGTGACTACAGCGCTGCTTGCGAACAACTTCTGTAATAGAAGTCAATGCAAGTCGTCTGAAGTCGCCCCCAAAGTAGTACAGGAACCTTTTTCTAAGTCGGAATGACTTAAGTCGCTCCTATTACAAACATTGCATTGCAATGCATTTAGAGTGACTTGTCAGGCGACTCGAGTCGCCCCGTGTGAATCGGCTCTTAATGAAAATTCAGTAGCAATTGTAAGGATTTACTTCCTAGTTAGTAAATCCCCATGACTCAAAGCTGTCATGTTTTATTTAGGAGCCAGTCACCAAAGATTTTTCAGTCCACTATTTAACCACTTTGCATCCGGGCTATTTCTGGCACTCCTCTCCTACATGTACAAATCATCATTTTTTTTGCTAGAAAATTACTCAAAACCCCCAAACATTATATATGGTTTTTTAGCAAAGATTCTAGGGAATAAAATGGAGGTTGTTGCACCTTTTTTAATGTCATGCGGTATTTGTGCAGCGATTTTTTCGACCGTTTTTTTCTCAAAAAAAAGTTTCATGAATAAAAAAAAAAACAAAACAGTAAAGTTAGCCCAATTTTTGTTTCAGAATGTGAAAGATGTTATGCCGAGTAAATAGATACCCAACATGTCACATTTTAAAATTGCGCAAACTCGTGGAATGGCGCTGAACTTTGGTACTTAAAAATCTTCATAGGCGATGCTTTAAAAAATTTTACGGGTTAGGGGTTTTGAGTTCGAGGTCTTGGGCTAGAATTATTGCTCTCACTCAAACGCACGCGGCGATACCTTACGTGTGGTTTGGACGTTGTTTGCTTCTGTGCGCGAGCTTGTGGGGATGGGACGCTTTAAATTTTTTTATTTTGACACTTTCACTTTAATTTTTTTTTTTTTTTTTGATCACTTTTATTCCTATTACATGGAATGTAAAAATCCCTTGTAATAGGAAAAGTGCGTGACAGGTCCTCTTTATGGACAGATGCAGGGTCATTAGAGATGACCGAGGGGCATCTGCCCCTCGGAAATGTCTTCTCGTTCCGGCGGCAGGCGATTCCTTCTCCCGGCCACCGATCACTCAGGTGAGTCAGGAGAAGCACCGGAGGGCGGTGGGAGGGGACGTAAGAACGATCAAGCAACTGAACTGCCGCTATGATTGTTCTTATGGTGATGGGAATCGCCTGAGGAAAAAAATGATGCCTACAGGTGCCGGCGTCCTGGGATTTAAGTGGTGATATCTCAATGATGTCTATTGACGTCCTGCGGATGCGAAGTGCTTAATGGCTTTATGCATAAGTTCTTGTTTGGATGCATTTGATATCTGAACAGTGTACATTAATTTTTAGCATGTAGACTCAGTAGTTGGGGGCTCTTCATTATATATATTTTTTTTTTTTTTTTTATGTAGAAAGCCGATTTTCAGACCAGAGCTGCTGAGTATTTACTTAAATTGGTTGCTTGTGCAAGGTTTTGCTTTCCCTTTTTCAGGGAATTGGATCTTGTGTGAAAATTCCTAAACCTGTTTTCTCAAAGGTGAGTTGTTGCTGTTAACTAACTTTGTGTAAATCTACTCTCTTTTCTTAATGAAGAGCGGGACAAAGAAAACCGTCATCGAAAACGTAGTCACAGTCGCTCTAGAAGCAGAGACCGGAAACGGCGAAGTCGTAGTAGAGATAGACGAGGAAGAGAGCAGCGCAGTGGATCTAGGGATCGGAGGAGGCGTAGGTATGGAACATTTATACTGCTTTTGTGCAATTTTTTTATTTTTCCAAAGTCTGTAAAATACACAGGGGCTTATATGTGATAGAAAAATCCCTTGGTTACCATTCATACACCATATTTTTTAAGAACACCATTTATGAATATTTGTTTTTGTCTTAATTCTTGATGTAGATTACAATAAGTCTGTTATCCTTTAAAGCCGTATTAAACTCCAAACCAAAAAATGAACATATTTGCTGTGGTGGTTGCCTTAGCTGTTCTTTGTAATGCTTTTCCCTCTCGGTTTTCATCTGGTGATCTGGCCAGTAACAAACCTACTCCATTAGTGCCCCCATTCTGGATGAAGGGGCAACAGGCACCTTTGGACAACAGCATTGCTAATCTGGTGGGAGGGGAGTGTTATGATGTACTAGCAGATTTAGATATGTGAAAATTGAAGCCAAACCCCAGCTTGCACTTTAGGCAGTTTGTTTCTTTTTGGATAAAGGTTTTACATAAAAGCTGTTCATTGTAAGCACCCCTCTCAGTGGTAAATTGTTTCTTTCTACCCTCTAACTGCTACATCTGCAGGACATGTTCTGTTGAAAAAGACGACTTGCCAGATCACCAGAAGAAAATAAAGTAAAGAAAAATGCCACTACATCTAAGAATTGGTAAGCTTCGATATGTTTGCCTTTGGGTTTAATACCACTTTTTCTTTCCCCTCTGTTCTTAGCCGGTCCCCCAGGCATGAAAAGAAAAAGAAGATTCGCAAATATTGGGATGTCCCTCCTCCTGGTTTTGAACACATCACTCCTATCCAGTATAAAGCCATGCAAGGTGAGTGCTGATTTTGTGGTTAATTCAGCATGCTGCTTTTAAGCACTTGTGAAAACTTGATTTATGAAAATGTCTGTTTGGTGTAATAAGTCAGAATTTTTAGTTTGTGGTCCCAGAATTCCTTCTCGACAGTTTTCTCCCGTGGGAGCACATATTTCCAGACAGGACATCCCCAAGTGGTAGGGGCAGCAGGATCTGGAGGGTCTCTTTAAGTGGGATGATGTTGAACTGCATTGTAATACTGTAATGAAATACATTTTAACTTTAGTTAGTACAGGTATTGAGTTTAATGGTGAGAGAAGTTAACTTGTGCAGAGACTAACACACTAGCTGGAAGTGTTAATGTGTGGCTTTAAAGTGGATGTGAACCTAATTCCTGAAATTTGAGCTGGGCATGTATATCTGCAGTGTTTTCTTATCTCTTTAAAGCACTAAGGGCTCTTTCACACACGGAGCCCATTTGATGGGCTCCGCTGCTCAGCGGGAATCCATCTGTTTATCCCTGCTGAGACTGACCTGTCAGATCTCCTTTCTCCTCTATGGAGAATCAGATGAGCACTGACCGTCTGTCCATGTTCATCCGATCCGCCAGGCAGATGGAAAATAGGGTTTCTATCGGGGGTCTGTGAGAGTGATCTGGTGGCTGCAGCTACTGGATTGTGTGTAATACCCCCCGCAGTTAGGTCCATACGATGTACGGACCAGGTGGCAAAAGGGTTAATCTATCTGAAGCTTTTCACTTCACTGGGTAAATGTAAGTTTACAACCCCTTTAAAGTGGATGTAAACCTACCACTCACCCAGTATACAGGCAGTCCCCGAGTTACGAACGACTCCTACTTGCGAACGGAGGTGCACTGCCGGCTGCCTGCGCTCCACACTGGTCCCGGATACAGCCGAGCAGCCATCCAACAGTGCCAGACACATCCCACAGTACTGTACAGCATGGCCACAAAAGCTCCAAATAACACAACTACACACATGGCAGCGCCCAGAACATCCCACATCACTGCAGAGGTTGAAGTTGCAACAAATGTACAGTTCCGACTTACAAGCAAATTCGATTTAAGAACGAACCTACAGTCCCTAACTCGTTCGTAACGTGTGGACTGCCTGTAAACTAATGGCACAGTATTAATCTATATGTACATGCAAGCCTCCTGCATGTATCCCTACCTTGCAAATGCCACCCCTTTAGCAGTAGGAGCCCCACAAATCTCTGGAATCAGTGGGTGGGTCGCTTTGCTGGAGCTCAGTGGTTGGAGTCGTAATGTCACAAGCCTCAACAGCCACCTCCTACACTTTTCTGCTTTCCTATTCCTGAGTTTTGAGTAACATCCTGTCAAAACTCAGGAGAGCCACCACATGACTTCAGCATGCCCAATCATGCTGAGGTGTGTAGCAGCCAATCCTGGGAGAGCTGGAGAAGAAAGAGGGAATGTAAAGCTTTGTCTGCTCATGCATGAGATGAGTAAGTTGCCTGTCACTCACAGCACGGGAAGAAACTGGCACATTTGTGCCGTGTGGGTTTTTCTTTGTTTTCCAGTAAGGAAAAAAAAAAAAAAAAGATGGGGGTTGCTCAGATCTGGATTAACTCTTCGTGACAAGACTGGGCACAGATTACATTTCAATTAAAATATTTTTTTTCGGGTTTACATCCACTTTCATTATTAGAAAGATGTAATCATTTTGGATATTTGGAAGCTGTAGGTTCTGTTGATCATGGATGCATTTCACACCCTGTAAAAAATGTATTGATGTGATATACTATGAATGTCCCCATGCTGTGGTGTGCTCAGATCAATTTTAGATTAAGTTTTGACTGCTGCAAAAGTATGTACTCTTAAAAATTAGTACGTGAAGTTCCTGTGCTGTCTGTGCTCCACTTAAAATCTATAGTATTATAAAAAAAAGTCTACAATATCTACAATTTATAATCCACAGTGTCTGCTATAACGAATGACAAAGCAGAATAAAGTATATAGCACTATATAGCCATCAATGTAAAGATCGCCTGTACTGGTGAAATATATCTTAGAGGTGTCTTTATCCTCTTGCACATGTCACCATACCTCCGTAATGATTGCATCTAAAAACAAAAAAATTGTTGCTGGGCACATACAGGAGATTAAAAATCTATTATGGATGATCAAAATATGGCAGCGCCTCATTCGACAGTGCATGTGCCATATCTCTGCAGTTGAAATGGCTGCTTGCCACATCTACTGTGCTTGCTCTGCTGGCATTTTATTGTGGTCTGTACAGTTCACCTCTGACATCCTGACCTTTTTAAGCAGAAAGTCCAAAGATGTTGTGTCTGCATGAATAGGGTGACATAGGAGAATATGGACATCAGCCATAACATTATGACCACCCATCATAATACATCAAGGCATGGACTATACGGAACCTCTGAAGGCATGCTGTGGTATCTGGCACGTGGGGACTACGTGTATTTGACTGGGTTTTTCCTGCACATATGACAGATTCTTTAGTAGATTGAAATCTGTAGCATTTGGAGGCCAAGTCAACACACCAACATTCTTCAAACCATTCTTGAATTAGTCAGACCACGCTACCTTCTTCTATTGGTCTGTGGTCCGGTTGTGATGCTCTTGTGCCCATTGTTTGTGCTTTTGGCTGTTTACACGAGGCACCATGGGCTTTTCCCCCTGTGTGTGTTCTAACACCACCTCATTAGAACCAGCATTCCTTTTTCAGCAATTTGAGCTGCAGCAGCCTTTCTATTGGATTGGACTACACCAGGTCTTGACAAATTTGCTTTCAATCTAGGAGCCAGCAAAAAAGTTATGCCTAATGCATCGTGACTGCGACATGTAAAACGTCCTAGTCTGCTGCCTAATGGAGCTGATGGGTGGCAAAAACACGTCTACTGTAATTATTTTCCACCCAACTGCACATCTAAATGAAGCTTTAGTGACACTTTAAATAAAAATACAAAAAAGGTGAAAGATATTCTAGTGCTGCTGATCTTCTGCTGCCTCTTTGCAGCCACTTCCTGCCTATATGCGTCTTCCCCACCTTGACTATTCATTGCTCTGGTGGGTTTCTGGTCACCATATAGCACTGATCATTGTATTGGTGCCACTGGCCCCCAAAAAGTGACAGTGTCAGATTTATCGTCCAATGTCGCAGTCCTGCTAAAAATCGCTGATCGCCATTTGTAGACTCTACAACTTTATTCTCTTTAAGACATTTTAGATGTGCGACCTCCAGGGCCTACCCCTTTCTTCCTTGAACATATTGGCCTAAACTGATGAAGAAATTTTATTTATTTTTTTTTTCTTTACTCTCTAAAGTCCCTTTCACACGATCAGATCGCTTGGATCCATCCATCAGTTTTTCAGACGGATCCTAACGGGCTACCCATAGACCTCTATGGGCAGTCAAATGTCAGCTGGGATGTCTGCTGACACACGATCCGCTCAAAATAGATGTATGGGTGATGCGTTCGCCCATCCGTATAGTGGATCGGATGAAAACGGACAGGCGGACCCATTTCCATCCGATCTTCCCATAAGAGAGCGGGTAGCTGACAGGTCCGTCCCTGCACAGAGTGCAGAAACTGAGCTGTCGTCCGCTGGCTCAGTGGAGATCAACGGAGCGATCTCCTGCTGAGCTGGCAGTCCCTCTGAGCGGATCCGCTCCAGTGTAAAAGGGGCCTTATTGGATTTTTTTTTTTTTTTTTAATAGCAGAAAGTGGTTTTCAAAATTGTCACTTGTGTGTTTTTGTATAGTGATCAAATGCCACCAAAAGCTCCTACTTATGGGGAAAAAAGGACATAAATTGTATTTGTGTACAGCATCGCACGGCCGCGCCATTGTCAAAGTAACGCAGTGCCGTATTGCAAAAAATGGCCTGGTCAGGAATGGGGTAAAACCTTCAGGAGCTGAAGTGGTTAAAGGAGAAGAGCTTTGGTCCTGCGTCTCCTGTGGGTCACACCAATTCACTTAGTTCTGCACTCCTGTGACCCATTTTATGCCGACAGTGGGCTAAAGCCTGCTGTCAGCTGATGTCAGTCGTTCCAGGCTCTGGAGAGAGCCAGACTCCTGACCGACAGCTGGCTTAGCCTCTCTGTGCACCATCAAGGGGCTGAGGCAGTCGCTCCTCTCCCCTGGAAAGTTTGACTCTCCAATGAGCAAATATAAAGAAACAATGGTGCACTGGCCTAGCGCATTATCCTCAGATAAAATTATTTTATTAAAAATGTAAAATCATACTCGCAAGCTGTAAAAACAAGCATGTCAATCATTTGTGGAGTCCTTCCAATCCATAACCGTATTCACTACGCGGTTGGTATCTCATACAAGGATGGATGGGTAACACGTTTCAAGGTATCAACCCCTTCATCAGAGCCTACTATACACCAACAGCACCACGCATTTATACACCAGATGACATGGGGGGGGGGGGGGGTGGATACTGCGATCAGTGTTTGGTTTGCGCAATTTTAACATTTTTTTTTGGGTATTTACTTAAGAGTACCAAACATTTGCACCGTTGAAAACGCGTTTGGTTTGTGACTAGCGTCATAGGTGGGGGGGGGGGGGGGTACAGTAGACCACATATTTACGCACCACGACAACCACATATCATCCGAGACTACTTC
>BLSH010536195.1:1114933-1127191 GCA_018402905.1 Glandirana rugosa | reverse complement strand
CCCAGACCCTGCAAGAAAGAGCAGGGATGGCCTGTAAGGTTGCTGTTCAACAGTGGATCCTGTGGACAGCACTGTCCAGGGTACTCGGTACCATGTGACCTCGCTGAAAGTGTGGTATACAGGTCCAGGGAAATTATGTCCTGAGGGGTAGTCAAATACTCGAAGGCCATGACTAAGGGGCGAAGATTGGGCCTCTGGCCTGGTGGCCAGGATTGGTAAGTGCCTCTCTATGTGGAACCACCCTGTGCTCCCCAGTGCTTGGGGCTATGGTGAAATTGAAAGTGCAGTCTCTGGAGCAATATACAGTCATAGCAGTGTACAAAAAGGGATTGGACTAGGTGTGTTGAGTGGGTGCCTTGGATTTCCGTCATCTGTGGAAACCGGTTCAATCGGCAGCTTAGCAGTTTGCAGCTAGGCACAGCTGAAGTGCCAGTGCTTCCCCAACATTAGGACACCTGTTGAAAAAGGGGTAACTTGCCTCATAACTGTATGGCTTGGCAGACACCCCGCTCAGCTGGGTGGCAGCTACCATTACTGATGTTAAAGGCTGATTTAATCCTCAGCAAGCCATAGCGTTATGCAGGCTCAAATCCCCCTATCATGTAGGGAGGACCCTCTTCATAGTTTGCCCTCCAATGGCTTCCCTAAGGGCCAGCTTAACTCTAAATCCCTGTCCTTATCTGGTATTTTTACTCTTTCAGGAACACACTCCTTAGATTCCTGTCTATGAAGGAATTTTCAGCAGCCATTTCTGGTTTGTGTGACAAGCTTGCAAAGGTCCTCACTGTTTTTGAAAGCCTGGGACATGAGTGTAGGAGCTCTACTTCCCCCTTCTTCTCCCTTTAGTTTTTGGAGGGGGTGAAGTGTCTGAGGAACATCCTCAGTAGCAGGAGGAAGCCGTTGATTGGGAATCCTCTTTTGGATGAGGAGTCTCAAGGTCCAGGGCTGTCTCAGAAGACTACAGTGGTCCTTCTGGTGTACACTGTGAACAAATTTGAAGTTGCCACCTCCAGAGTCCCCTTCTCCCAAAGTTATTGGATTTGGGTCCTGCTGGTTACTTATGAATCCCAAATCTTTTCATGTGTATTCTTATTTGCAAAAAGTGATGAATGCAGACTGGCCTCGTCTGGAAAAGGTGTTTACATCACCAAAGCATTTCGCTCAGCAGTACTCAAAAGAGGAGGAAATCCACAAGAAATTGAGTCCTCCGACTGTTGACCTAGCTGTTTCCAAATTGAATATGTCCATGACAGTCGCAGTAGATGAGGTACCAGTCTTTAAGATTCCATGCATAAAAGACCCTCTTTAAAGTGGTTCTAAAGGCTGAAGTGTTTTTTTACCTTCAGGCATTCTATGCCTGGAGGTAAAAAAAAACTTCTGTATCCAGTCCCCCTCCTTCTTACCTGAGCCCAATCCTGATCCAATGCTGTGCATGAGAGAAGTGGCTCTCTTCTCTGTCCCTCCTGACAAGGCAAATCCATAGCCATTGGCTCCCACTGCTGTCATTCACACTCTGACAAGTGGGCGGGCAGAGCCCCACTATCTGTGTCTACTGACACAGGCAGCGGGGCTTTGGAAAGATGGGTGAAGAAGAGGAGCCAGGAACGCCGACGGGAGACCCAGAAAAGGATCGGGCTGCTCTGTGGAAAACCATTGCACACAGAAGGTAAGTATAACATGTTTGTTATTTTTGTAAAAAAAAATTGACCTTTAGAAACACTTTAAGGCTCTGCAGTCTGCGGTGGCTGGGGTGGGGATTAAAATAAAGAAATAAACAATATGTTCAGGGTGTAAAATGTTGTGTCTCTTCAAGGATAACTTCTGCGGACAAGTGATAAGACTCCCATGATAAATCTGATATAATGCTCAAGTTCCTTCAGTCCTTTGTTCTTCGCCTGTGAACTGGATAAACATCAGTTTTATCTAAAACCTTCACTGTGAAAGTTAATTACCTGTCAATCTTTATTTGATTAAAAAATACATATACTAAAGCCGGCTGGATTCATGGATCGAAATTTGGCTGGTTCAGCAGTGACCAGGCAAATTTCGATCCATGTGTGGGTAGGCTGATTGTACCCAAGTTGATCTATTGATCAGCTTGGGTACAACTAGCCTGCCGGATTTTTCTACATATGAATGATGGGACTTTCTCTTGCATGAAATACATAGATTTTAACATTTTTTTTACACACATTTGGGACTTTTTTTATGTATAAAATACATGGACTTTGATTTTTTTGCACATAGATTTTTGCGTATTTATTAGTAATGCACTTTGTTGCACGTATATATTGCACAAAACACTTTATTGCACATTAATTGTATATAGTATTATAGTGCTTTATATTTATTTGTTGTACAGTATATTCATTGCATCTGATATTTTTACATATTGTGACGCATGTGATTGGTTGATATAAGGTACGGTGCAAGTACACCATTAGAGTTTTATGTGGGGTAAGGCTGTCCATTTTTTTAATATCCTTAATTTTATATCATTAAGGTTTGATGCATCAAAATTAGGATAGCAGCTCTCCTTTTTCAATGTTTTTTTACACAGCTGGTATTAACTTTTAAAATAGGTCTGTGGCGCAGTTCTATCAGAATTGATAAAACAGGTGCATGAATCAATGAATAAATAAAGTACACACACACTATGATAAATCCTTGTACTGTACGCTAGAAAATTGTCTGTTATATCATTTAAAGTTGCAAGCCACACCACCTAGCAGAACTAAATACCCTCTGTTATTGAGTAGTCAAAGTGCTCACTGGTAATTAACCAGTCTAATTGGACATCAATAAAAAGGTTCCGCTTTACCTTAGCAGCGATCCATGTAATAAGGAGAATGATAGACATAATGTAGTATGTATTATAACACCATGTAATAAAATCAAAACATGCACACTCAGGAGAGAATAATTGTGAACCAAATATACACACTGTAAAAAGTGCAACTGCAATAAGTGCATAAATCCAGCATACTTAATGTAGGTAGTAGACATGTGCATGGCCGAAAAATTTGTTTTTGTTCCGTTCGTTTTTTATTTTTTTTGGATTCGGAATTCGAAAGTTAAAAATCCGAAAAGTCGGAAATTCGAAATTCAGAAATTTGAAAATAAGAAAGAAAATTTGAAATAATAACTAACTAATAAATAACTATTAAATTATAGGTATTGGAATTTCCTTTCAAATTTGGCTGTTAGTGCACTTAAATATGAAATTTATCACTAATAGCCAAATTTTCAAGGAAATTCCAATACCTATAATTTAATAGTAAAATAGTTAAGTTATGATTAGTTGGTTATTTCTGATTTTCAAACTATCGGGTTTTCGGATTTATGAATTTCCGAATTTTTGACTTTTCCGATTACCGAGTTTCGGATATTCCGATTTTTGGATTGACGAATTTTCAAATTCGAAATAAAGAATGTTTGGAAATTTGGATTCGTCCGAATTAACAAATTTCGAAAAATTTGTTAAAGAACTAATTTGAAACGAATTGCACATGTCTAGTAGGTAGGTGTTCTGTCCCCAGGAAGCCTCCAACGATTAGAAATACGCTGCTCCCAATAGACAGCCAAACCACTTCAACAATGACCATTGGAAAGTGAATGGTCGAAGCACACTTGAAATTGGTAACTGGGTTCCGCCCATGGGATAAAATGACTTTTGCTCCACTTAGCATTGGATTATATAATGGAAAAACAACAGACAGGAAGCAGCAGACTCCATAATATAGTAAATTATAAAATGCTGTTTTATTAAATAAAAAGTGTACACTCACATAAGACTAGATGAGTTCCACCACAATGTTAAAACAATCTGCTAAGAACTCTCAGGCATCGGCAGGTATGCACAGACACGTCATTTCGCGCTTCATCACAAAATTGTGTCATCAGGGGGTGTACTGTTTTCTTCTTCTAACCTTAAGGGTATATTTTGTTCTTCCCAGATATAATTCTTCTCGGTTCCCCTTCAGGAAAATTTCTCCCTTGCTATACTGGTGGTCTTTGCACATGGAGAAGTTAGCTCCACTAGCTGGAGCCCCTTTTTATCCCTTATTTCTATAAACACAACCTCTAGGTTAAGTGCCTCTCTTTCTTGGGGGCAAGCAGATCGCTTCCCTATAATCTGCAATCTTATGTGAGGGCAGTTCTCACCTAGTGCAATGATGGGGAACCCCATCCGAGAACTTGTTCCCATTCCACATCCTACAACTTCTTTTGTTTGAAATCATCAATCCCCTAGCCCTTGTTACCCGGGACGTCTTGATTCAGCCCTGTATATCCTCTTCCTAATGCCTTGGCTCTTACGCTTCACATGCTCTCTCTTGCCCATGCAGAGCCCTACCCCCTATGTTCAAGGGGTTTACACCCTTAAAAAATATCTCTAGCAATAGAGCGTTCTACTCTTCATTGCCCCTGGCAGCATCAGTTCTGCCATAGCTCACCCTATTTTCTTTTTGGGAACCCCTGCTATTTCTTATGCTACATAGGGAAGCCCTTCTTGCTTCCCCGGGGCTCTTCTTACCTTGTGTTGGAAGGTCATTCTCCCTCCCCATGTCCTGCCAAAGACATGTCAAACAATTTACAGTTGTCCCTGGATTGGGTCAGGGCTGTCATCTATGACTGCCTGTCACGCCTTGCCTTTTTTATTTCCTCACTGTGGTCCCTTTGGGGGTTTCCACCCACCTTTTCTACCCTGCTGAATGGTTATTTTGGCTTTTTATATTAGGACTTCGGCCCTTACGAAATGAGTTTCTCCTTTACCTGAGACTTTTCTCCCAAAGATGATGCAGGGCCTCCTCCTATTTCCCTTTTCATATTTTCAAAATGTTTCTTGGCTGGTGGCTTTTTGAGCCTTTACTGATCAGAGTTTCGAATGTAAGGTGCTTCTGTTGTCAACTGTCTTATGGGTCCATTGACCCTGATTACTTTTCCTAGGGGCCAATTGTTTGTTACCCATTTATATTATTATTTTATAATGCCCCATGGTTTAAGAATCAATTCCTGTGTCCTGTAATTTATGTTTAAGATATTAGGAATTTTAATGTACCAGTAAATTCCATATCTTGGAGTACAGAATAGGACACAGGTACCTCCCCTCTTTTCTCTGTGATGACTGCTTGCTAAAAAAAACTGGAGCCTTGTGGAGTGGGTGAGGTTATATAGGTACATTCGGGGTGGTTCCATTAAAGTTTTTATAGTTTCCAATCACCTGAAGGTAGTGACATACGACCCATGGCCCAGGAATCACTTTCTGTACTGTACTCTAAGATGTGTAATGTACAGGTATGCCAACATTTTTATTTTCTTCAATTCTCATTTTGGGAAAAACATGTTGAGCTGAAATTGGTCTTAGCAAACACGCACATACCACAAGTGTAAAAATGAAGTAATGTCTTAAAATGCAATATATCAAAACACAGAGTACAGTAGGCCAACCAACCCAGTACAGAAAAAAGAACTACACAAATTCCATTTTCCTGTACAGATGTGCTTGTGATATATTTATTACTTTTTATGCTATGCATGTTTTGCCATGTGCTAATTAAGTGGATGACACTGAAACACTGTCTTCACAAGATCAGATTATTATTTGGTCCTTGAAGTTATCTTATTGCCTAGCTGTGAACATACAAATAATTACTGGATTGGGACTAAAATGGCCTACAGTATATCTAGACACAATTCTCCATTAGTATATATCATATTTTATTTATATATTGAAAAAAACACAATGGGCATAAAGTAGAAGGAAAAGCAATACAATCAGTCAGTTTTTAAATGTTGCCTCCCAAATTCTCTTTTGCTTTTTAAAGTTGACAATATACTGTATCTCATTGAAAATAACTTTTTTGTCTCTGTATCCAAGTGGCCATATGCTTTAAGGGCCGTGATATCACAGCTCTAAGGATTCAGCATTGTTGGTCATTCATGGTTCCCTGAGCTTTACGGTCATGTGACCACTTGTAAAAAAATGTTTTGCATAGAGATTTCTTATAAACTGTATGCAAGATAGATGAGAGCAGTAGGGAGGCACTACTGGGTGGTTGTATTGCCTTTCCTTCTACTTTAAGTCACACAATTGTCATACTAGGATAAATTCCCCTTTTTAAAGCAATGACCGTTAGCTTTTATGAGCAAGGCCCTCCTTACTGTCTTGTCTTGAATTGTATTGTAACAGTACTGTCTGATTTTATTTTGTAAAGTGCTGCACAAACTAGTAACTATATCAACCCTGCATGATAATAATATACATTTCTCTTACGTTCACTGACAGACGCAGCCCTTCATAGACAAGTGGGGTTATATGCACATCCTACCAGGAGTAGACTAGGCAAATAGAAAGAAAGCAAGCTGACCCCTCCCAGGAGGCCGTCCTCACTCTCACATACAAACCCCCTGCTCTGCATAGCATATCAGTTTTATCATGCCTAGTGCAAGGAGTTAGACCTGATTCCCTTATGGGATCTGCAGTTCCCCTTTTTCTACCGCTTTTTTGTTGTTTTCAAGCTATCTGATCAAGACTGCTATCAAGAAGCTGGCTGGGGCATAGAGGATATCCAGAATCCTGAACTTTCTCCAGCGCGGCCGACCGATGCGAGCTACCCTTAGCCTTGGCGGGGTCCGCCGCATTGTGCCCGTTCCATGCAGGTGGCCAGTGGGTGAGCCCCACTTGCGCCCAGTGACCGGACCTTGTTCCCGTCCAGTGGCCTGCAGCATCCCTCTCCGGCAGTGGGAGGAAGGTATGCAACCGGGTGGCTACGCCCGTCGGACTGGTGAGTGACCCCCTCTCTTCCCCCCCCAGGGGCGTGGAGGGGGGGCTGGGCGAATGTTAGCGGTCTGGGCCGGCCAGTGGGGTTTTTTTTTTCTAGGGCTCAGGTCTCCCCTGGGTGTTCTTGTCCCCTTCCTACACTCCCCGCACCGCGCCTTAGGATCGCCAATGCGGCGATCAGCCGCCATTTTGCCGTAGCCGCGGCTATTTTGTTGGTGTTTTGGCCTCGTGTCGAGCGGTGGCCATTTTGCCATAGTCGCGGCCTGTATACAGGCTTTTGGCCTCTTGTGAACGTTCGGCGGCCATGTTGGATGTGTCTGGGAATAAAAACGTGCGTTTTAGCCGATGCTTCCTCTTTCACTCTGGGACAGCGTGGATGACACAGGTGGCGCAGGCTCTATGACTGGCGGTCACTAGTGTGCCTACTGGGACGCAGCACTTGAGAGGCAACAAACAGCAAGTATAGCTGGGCTCTCCCTGGGGTGCTGGTAGCGGTGGGTGCAGTCCTCCTGGGGTCCTCCCTGGTTGATCTGTGGGGCTGCATTGTGGGGGTGTCAGGGCGTTTTCTGCCCATCAGTCTTCGGTGGGCACAATGGCAGCTGAGCCTGCGGGTCCTGCCAAGGAGGAGCCAGCAGAAGCGCAACCTGCGCCAGGGACTCTGGTGTCCCTGGACCAGTTAAGATTGGAGTCTGGGGATTTTTTTCCCCGGGAGGTGCCGGGCTGTGCTAAGGGGGCTCCTAAGAAACGTCCACCCCCTCCACCCTCATTGGGGGAAGAGTCTGAGCCTGGAAGTGGTCATGGGGACCCCCGTGGAGCTCTCGGACAGTAAGGAAGACCAGGGGGCCTCGGTTGCGCGTGAGAAGGTGCTGGTGGCCACTCTGGTCGCTGATATTTGTGCGTCTTTGCGACTGGACCAAGCAGGGGAGTCGCAGGAGACTGCATACGTTTGTGGGTCTGTTAGGCCACCCAGGTTCCCTAGGGCTTATCCTTATGATCAATTCTTTGACCATCTGGTCTATAAGGAATGGCAGCGGCCGCAGAATTCCTTCGCCCTGCCTGAGCGTTTTGCTTTACGCTAACTAAGAGGATAGTTTTGTGAAGAAATGGGCATCCCCCGCAGTGGACCCTTCTGGTGGCTTGCCTGAATAAGGCAACGACCATCCCTTTGGAGGGGTCTCCCTCTTTTAAGGATCCGGCCGATAGGCAGATGGAGGCGGTGTTCAAAGCACTTTTCTTGTTGCAGGGTTAGCCATAAGACCGGCTCTGGCGTCGGCTATGGCGGCGCAATCTCTTACCGGGTGTGCGACCTGAGTTGCAAAACAAGTTGAGCTGCGGGAGGTCGCTTGAGGCGTCGCAGCGAGCAAACCATCTGATATAGGGTCTTCGGTACTTGTGTGACGCAGCTCTGGACCTGCTTCCCATGTTGTCTAAAATGTCTGTTTTCGCAGTCATTATCAGACGGGTGCTTTGGTTGCGCTCTTGGTCGGGTGACCACGCGTCTAAGAGGGGTCTCACGGATCTCCCCTTTCAGGACGGTCGGCTCTTTGGGGCGCAGTTGGATGAAATCATTAAGGATTTCACTGGGGGGAAGAGTACTTTTCTCCTGGAACCCAGGCGGCGGGAGTTCCGCCGTAAGCAGGGTCCTGCTCCTTCGGGTCAGAAGAGGTTTTTTTCATACGCCCGGTGCTGCGGGCAAGGGTTCAAGGCCCGGCAAGTCTGCCTTGGGGTCAGGTAAATGACCCTGGCAGCGCAAGAGCGAAAAGGCAGAGGATGAGTCGTCCTCCGCATGATGGGTTGCCCCCGCCCGATTCTCGGGTGGGGGGCCGACTTCTGGGGTTCGCAGACAGGTGGACTGCCGCATTTCCGACCGGTGGGTGCAGGAAGTGGTGTCCTCCGGGTACAGGATAGAGTTCAGCACTCTACCCCCAGACAGGTTCTTCCCATCGAACTTGAGACTCCCTCAGGGGCGTCGAGAGGCTCTCCTAGGGGCTGTTCAGACGCTTTCCGAACAAGGGGTGATTGTACTGGTACCTCCGCTGGAAAGGTTCCGCGGTTTCTATTCAAACCTATTTGTGATGCACAAAAAATGTGGGGTCAGGCCAGTTCTGGACCTAAAAGCGCTAAACCACTTTGTGAAGGCGCGTAAATTCAGAATGGAATCTGTCTGGTCGTGGCCGCCCTACACCAAGGGGATTTCATGGCATCTCTGGATATCAGGGACGCGTACCTCCACGTTCCCATTTGTCAACGGCACCAGCGCTTCCTGCGCTTTGCGGTGGGAGATCTACATTACCAATTCGTGGCACTTCCCTTTGGTCTGGCCTCGGCTCCTCGGGTGTTCACCAAGCTGGTGGCGTTATTGAGGCAGAGAGGCATCGCGGTGGTAGCTTACCTCGACGTCTTACTCCTGAGAGCGGAGTCTGCCTCGGCTCTGGAGAAGAATGTGGCTCTCAACCTGGCCTCGTTGAAAGACTCCGGCTGGCTGATCAACTTGCAGAAGTCGACATTGACCCCGTCCTGTCGCCTGGAATACCTGGGTCTGATTCTGGACACGGAGTAGGCAAAGGTGATCTTACCTCCGGCCAAGTTGCTGACGCTGCAAGCAGCGGTGCGCACCCTGCTGTCACGCCGGAGGTCCTCCTTACGGTTCTGTATGCGGGTGTTGGGGCTCATGGTCTCGGCCTTCGAGGCGGTTCCTTGTGCCCAGAGTCACACCCGGCTCCTGCAGCGGGCGATTCTGTCACGGTGACCGTGCGTGAAGAATTGGCAGGCGGACTTTCTCAGTCGCCAGACACTGGATCAGGGGGAATGGTCCCTACATCCGGAAGTGTTCCGCCAGATTTGCCACAAGTGGGGCACGCCAGACGTGGACCTCATGGCATCCCAGTTCGATCACAAGGTGCAGACCTTCGTGTGCAGGACAAGAGACCCGCTGGCGGCCGCCACGGACGGTATCAGCTCCTGTACGCCTTCCCTCCCATCAAGCTTCTACCGCGACTACTGCGCAGGGTAGAAGCGGAGGGGATTCAGACATTCCTGGTAGCTCCGGATTGGCCTCGGCGTCCTTGGTACGCCGACGTGGTACGAATGGTGGCAGATGTTCCTTGGCGTCTTCCGCTGCGCGAAGATCTGCTGTCTCAGGGACCCATCTTGCACCCTGCTTTACCCTCGCTGGCTTTGACGGCTTGGCTATTGAGTCCCAGGTGTTGAGGGATAGGGGTGTCGCTGACTTCGTGATCCCTACCATGCTTAAAGCGCGCAAGTGTACATTGCGCAAGATTTATCATCGCACCTGGAAGGCCTATATTGCTTGGTGTGAGGCGGGGGGGGTTGGAACCCTCGCCCTTACGTTGTGTCCCGGGTCCTGGATTTTTTTGCAGCAGGGCCTGGATAAAAAATTGCCATTGAGTACTCTCAAGGGTCAGATTTCGGCTCTGGCGATTCTCTTTCAACAGCCTTTGGCGTCACATTCGTTGATTCGTACATTTGTACAGGGTGTACGCCATGTGGCTCCTCAGATACGCCTTTGGTGCCGTGGGATTTGAATTTGGTGTTTTCTGTACTGCAGAAACCGCCATATGAGAAGATCAGGGATATTCCCTTACAATTGCTGTCGCAGAAGGTGGCATTTTTGGTGGCCATTACATCCGCTAGGCGGGTGTCTGAGTTGGCAGCGTTGTCATGCAAGTCTCCGTACCTAGTCCTTCATAAGGACAAGGCGGTCTTGTGCCCTCCTCCTTCGTTTCTACCGAAGGTGGTCTCTTCTTTTCACATGAATGAAGATATTGTTCTTCCTTCATGTGTTGCGTTTGTACGGCTTGTTACCAACTGATATGCTATGCAAAGCAGGGGGTTTATATGTGAGAGTGAGGACGGCCCCCTGGGAGGGGTCAGCTTGCTTTCTTTCTATTTGCCTAGTCTACTCCTGGTAGGATGTGCATATAACCCCACTTGTCAATGAAGGGCTGCATCTGTCAGTGAACTCAGAGAAAAGGATTTTACGGTGAGTTTTAATAAAATCCCTTTTTTCCACCTAATGTTCAATGATTTGAATTTTATGAATTGCTCACCTGGATTAGGTCAAGGGCATTTCTAGGGTCCTAAAATACCCAATGCACCTGTGCACAAACTGAAATATTCTAGGGCTTAGAGCTAGGTAAGTGAGGCTCGTTCTTGTTCCTTATGTCACCTCCTTCTGTTTCCTCCTTGCTATCGCATCTCTCTGTCTCTTCTCTTTCCACCTTCACTTCCATCTAACTGAACCTTTAAGCCAGCCATACATGGATTTGACCAGTTAAGTAGGAAACTGCCAAATTGTGATCCATCTATGGAGACAGTGGTTGTACAGAAGTCATTCTGCCAATCAACTTCTCTAAAACCTGTCTGTCGGTTAAATGCCATTCGATCAGCACTGCCAACTATAGCCGGCGGTACTGATCAGTGCATGCTGATGGCAGGGAAGCACCAGGCCAGAGAAGTAAGGCTGACCATACATGAATCTAAATCGATCTATCAGTCACATACTGTACAACCAACATGTCAGATTTTCCCTACTTGATCAGGCTAAAGCCGGCAGCGCTGACCAGTGTATGCCGATGATGGGAGAGTCTCCCCACTGTCGGAATACAATACCTTAGCAAGGAAGATTGCATCGTCCACATTGAATGCGTGGATGGGGGAATCAAGAAATGTTTTTCTTTTCAGCGCACAAAAAAAGACTCCTCTATAGTCAAAATCAAAGGACGCCTAAAACTACTTTGCATATTCAATGAATCAAATTACCTCTTGTATTGTGTTTTCCTCAATACACCAAATAGAAACAAGTGTATCTTGGGAAAACCATTGATAGTAAATAAATTCTCTTTGGGTTATATATGGGTGTCACATCCATTGTCAAATTCTTATCTTTAATTATTAATAATGTAACTCAATAAAAATTATAACATGAGAATACGCAAGTTTCTTAAAACTCCTTTCATGATCAACAACGCAAGTGTGAGAGTGGAATTATAAAATACAATAAACCTCAGAACCAAAGTTTGCCGAAGGCTGAGATATGTTGTATCATAACAGCAGCAACTGCAAAGCCGACCCAGGCAGTCAGTAAAAAAAACTGGGGTATGTGTCCTGAGTGGCTTTCATTTTATTGTGCCACTAAACGTTTGTTTACAGTACACATGTATAGTTCGTTCTGTTGTTCCGATTACCTAACTCTTTTCCTTCATCCTTGACCAACCTGACCAAATCTTTTCGTCCCCTCCTCCACTTTTCCTAGTCAAAAGTAAGACAGAAACAAATTGGAAAAGGATCGTATCACCTGTGTGGATACAATTAGTACAGACCCGATGATAGATTGTCTCTGGTGTGTTGATATGTACACATGACATTTGTTTGCAAATCACCGTGTTATTTTACTTTCGGTGAGTCCTGTGTATGGGGTCAAAAAAAATGACTGACGGACCCAGCCGAAACGTCAA
>BLSH010536195.1:1096606-1107819 GCA_018402905.1 Glandirana rugosa | reverse complement strand
GGATGAGCCAGGGATGGAGCATGGATGTGGATGGATGAGCCAGGGATGCAGCATGAATGAGCCAGGGTTGGAGCATGGATGAGGATGGATGAGCTAGGGATGCAGCATAGATGAACGTGGATGGACGAGTCAAGGATGGAGCATGGATGTGGACGGATGAGTCAGGGATGGGGCATGGGTGAGCGTGGATGGATGAGCCAGGGATGGAGCATGGATGTGGACGGATGAGCTTGGGATGGAGCATGGATGGATGAGCCAGGAATTGAGCATGGATGTGGATGGATGAGCCAGGGATGGAGCATGAATGTGGATGGATGAGCCAGGGATGGAGCATGAATGTGGATGGATGAGCCAGGGATGAAGCGTGGATGGATGAGCCAAGGATGGCGCATAGATGTGGACAGATGAGCCAAGGATGGAGCATGGATGTGAACAGATGAGCCAGGGATGTGGACGGATGAGCCAGGGATGGAGCATGCATGAGCGTGGATGGATGAGCCAGGGATGAATCATGGATGTGGAGACATGATCCAGGGATGGACCATGGATGAGTGTGGATGGATGAGCGTGGTTGGATGATCCAGGAATGGAGAATGGATGAGCCAGGAATGGAGCATGGATGTGGACAGATGAGCCAGGGATGGAGCATGGATATGGACGGATGAGCCAGGGATGGAGCATGGATATGGACGGATGAGCCAGGGATGGAGCATGGATATGGATGGATGGATGAGCCAGGGATGGAGCATAGATATAGACGAATGAGCCAAGGATGGCGCATAGATGTGGACAGATGAGCCAAGGATGGAGCATGGATGTGGACGGATGAGCCAGAGGTGGAGCATGGATTTAATGGATGAGCCAGCGATAGAGCATGGATGTGGACGGATGAGCCAGCCCTGGAGCATGGATGTAGACAGATGAGCCAGAGATGGAGCATGGATGAGCGTGGCTGGATTAGCCAGGGATGAAGCATGGATGTGGACGGATGAGCCAGAGATGGAGCATGGATGTGGACGGATGAGCCAGGGATGCTGCATGGATGAGCCAGGGTTTGAGCATGGATGTGGATGGATGAGCTAGGGATGCAGCATAGATGAGTGTGGATGGACAAGCCAAGGATGGAGCATGGATGTGGACGGATGAGTCAGGGATGGGGCATGGGTGAGCGTGTATGGATGAGCCAGGGATGGAGGATGGATGAGCCAGGAATTGAGCATGCATGTGGACGGATGAGCCAGGGATGGAGCATGAATGTGGATGGATGAGCCAGGGATGGAGCATGAATGTGGATGGATGAGCCAGGAATGGAGCAAGGATGTGGACGGATGAGCCAGGGATTGAAGCATGGGTGTGGATGGATGATCCATGCTTGGAGCGTGGATGTGGACAGATGAGCCAGGGATTGAAGCATGGATGTGGATGGATGAGCCAAGGATGGAGCATGGATGAGCTAGGGATGAAGCATGGATGTGGATGAATGATCCAGGGATATGGAGTATGGATGTGGACGGATGAGCCAGAGATGGAGCATGAGTGTAGATGGATGAGCCAGGGATGGACCATGGATGAGCGTGGATGGATGAGCCAGGGATGAGTGTGGATGGATGATCCAGGAATGGAGAATAGATGTAAATGGATGAGCCAGGAATGGAGCATAGATCTGAATGGATGAGCCAGGGATGGAGCATGGATCTGAATGGATGAGCCAGGGATGGAGCATGGATGTGGACGGATGAGCCAGGGATGAAGCATAGATGTGGATGGATGATCCAGGGATGGACCATGGATGCGCGTGGATGGATGAGCCAGGGATCAGTGTGGATGGATGATCCAGTAATGGAGAATGGATGTGGATGGATGAGCCAGGAATGGAGCATGGATCTGAATGGATGAGCCAGGGATGGAGCATGGATGTGGACGGATGAGCCAGGAATGGAGCATGGATGTGGACGGAGGAGACAGGGATGGAGCATGGATATGGATGGATGATTTGGGTATGGAGCATGTATGAGCGTGGATGGATGAGCCAGGGATGGAACATGGATTAGCAGGGATGGATGAGCCAGGGATGGAGTATGGATGGGGAAGAATGAGCCAGGGATGGAGTATGGATGTGGATGGATGAGCCAGGGATCGAGCATGGATGGATGAGCCAGGAATGGAGCATGGATGTAGATGGATGAGCCAGGGATGAAGCGTGGATGGATGAGCCAGGGAGGAAGCATGGATGTGGATGGATGAGCCAGGGATGGAGCATGGATGTGGACGGATGAGCTAGGAATGAAGCATGGATGTGGACGGATGAGCCAGGGATGGAGCCTGGATGTGGATGGATGAGCCAGGGATTGGAGCATGGATGAGCGTGGATGGATGAGCCAGGGATGGAGCATGGATGTGGATGAATGAGCCAGGAATTGAGCATGGATGTGGACGGATGAGCTAGGAATGAAGCATGGATGTGGACGGATGAGCCAGGGATGGAGCCTGGATGTGGACGGATGAGCCAGGGATTGGAGCATGGGTGAGCGTGGATGGATGAGCCAGGGATGGAGCCTGGATGTGGATGGATGAGCCAGGGATTGGAGCATGGATGAGCCAGGGATGGACCATAGATGTGGATGAATGAGCTAGGAATTGAGCATGGATGTGGATGGAAGAGCCAGGGATGGAGCATGGATGTGGACGGATGAGCCAGGGATGGAGCATGGATGTGGACGGATGAGCCATGAATGGAGCATGGATGTGGACGGATGAGCCAGGGATTGGAGCATGGGTGTGGATGGATGAGCCAGGGATGGAGCGTGGATGTGGACGGATGAGCCAGGGATTGGAGCATGGATGTGGACGGATGAGCCAGGGATGGAGCATGCATGTTGATGGATGAGCCAGGGATGGAGTATGGATGAGCTAGGGATGAAGCATGGATGTGGACGGATGAGCCAGGGATGGAGCATGGATGAACGTGGATGGATGAGCCAGTGATGAGCGTGGGCGGATGAGGCAGGGATGGAGCATGAACGTGGTTGGATGTGCCAGTGATGGAGTATAGATGTGGACGGATGAGCCAGGGATGGAGCATGGATGTGAACTGATGAGCCAGGGATGGAGCATGGATGTGGACGGATGATCCAGGGATGGAGCATGGATGAGCCAGGGATGGAGCATGGATGTGGACGGATGAACCAGGGATGAGTGTGGATGGATGAGCCAGGAATGGAGCACAGAGGTGGATGGATGAGCATGGATGGATGAGCCAGGGATGTAGCATGGAAGTGGACGGATGAGCCAAGGATGGAGCATGGATGAGGCAGGGATGGAGCATTGATGAGCGTGGATGGATGAGCCAGGAATTTCTGGAGCATGAGAAAACAAGATATAAATAACTGCACATGTGATCAAAACTCAATAAATAAACAGTTCAAGTGAACAAGCTGCAACACACTAGTGAGATATTATCACAAATAAATTGGGAAAAAACATTGTTGCGTTATAATCATATAAATAAATAAACAGATAATTCATAAACAAACATAAAAATACAGTCCATCAAATTCATAAATATCCAGTGAGAATATATAAGGTGAAATTTTCATCTGTAATTCTGGCTTCCATAGTGGGAATCACCACAATGTGCGTGTAAAACCACCACCAATAGATGAATGCGCTTACCAGAAGCCCATGACACCTATTACGGGGGTCAGGGAAAGCTTTGTATACATCAAATGTTTTCAAATATCCACGCTCAAAAAATGGGAGAAATGATTCCTTACATGCGATCCTTTACTCCATGCCATCAGTAGTGAGCCCAAAAAAGTATTGCACTTACATGAAAGAAGGTAAAAGCAGGTGTGTATATAACATAGATCCAGACGCGGTGAGCAGAGACAGCACCACCGGTTTCGTTGCTAAGAGGACTTCTTCCGGGGCGAGTTCAGGAGGACATCCATGGACACCCTCCCAGAACTAGCTGTCTTCGCTGTAGCCATCTTTCGGCTATGGCCCGGTCGGCAAGTGGTTATAGCATAAAGTAATAAAGTTTTTTTTTCAAAATTGTCAGTCTTTTTTTTGTTTATAGCCCAAAAAATAAAACCTCAGAGGTGATCAAATACCACCAAAAGAAAGCTCTATTTGTGGGAAAAAAGGACATCAATTTTGTTTGGGTACAGTGTCGTACAACTGCACAATTGTCAGTTAAATCGACGCAGTGCCGTATTGCAAAAATTGGCCTGGTCAGGAAGGAGGTAAATCGGGGGCTGAAGTGGTTAATCAAAATGCAAAATAGACGAAAAAAGATGAAAAAATGTCTTTATTTTGTAAATAAATAATTTTTCTTCAAAAATTTAGGCCAAAATGTATACTGCTACATTTCTTTGGTGAAAAAACGTAAATCAATGATTATTTAGTCTGAGTGAAAGTCCACAAACTATGGTATATACAGTATCTCACAAAAGTGAGTACACCCCTCACATTTTTGTAAATATTTTATTATAGCTTTTCATGTGACTACACTGAAGAAATGACACTTTGCTACAATGTAAAGTAGTGAGTGTACAGTTTGTATAACAGTGAAAATGTACAAATTGGGCTCAATTAGCCATTTTCCCTCCTCTGTGTCATGTGACTTGTTAGTGTTACAAGGTCTCAGGTGTGAATGGGGAGTAGGTGTGTTAAATTTGGTGTTATCGCTATCACTCTCTCATATTTGTCACTGGAATTTCAACATGGCACCCCATGGCAAAGAACTCTGAGGATCTGAAAAAAGAATTGTTGCTCTACATAAAGATGGCTTAGGCTATAAGAGGATTGCCAAGACCCTAAAACTGAGCTGCAGCATGTGCCCAAGACCATACAGCGGTTTAACAGGTCAGGTTCCACTCAGAACAGGCCTTGCCATGGTCGACCAAAGAGGTTGAGTGCACGTGCTCAGCGTCATATCCAGAGGTTGAAATAGACGTATGAGTGCTGCCAGCATTGCTGCAGAGGTTGAAGGGGTGGGGGGTCAGCTGGTCAGTGCTCAGACCATGCGCCAATGGCTGTCATCCCAGAAGGAAGCCTCTTCTAAAGATGATGCACAAGAAAGCCCACAAACAGTTTGCTGAAGACAAGCAGACTAAGGACATGGATTACTGGAACCATGTCTTGTGGTCTGATGAGACCAAGATAAACTTATTTTATTCAGATGGTGTCAAGCGTGCAAACGTGTGGTGGGTTGGTGGCAACCAGGTGAGGAGTACAAAGACAAGTGTGTCTTGCTTACAGTCAAGCATGGTGGTGGGAGTGTCATGGTCTGGGGCTGTATGAGTGCTACCGGCACTGGGGAGCTACAGTTCATTGAGGGAATCATGAATGCCAACATGTACTGTGACATTCTGAAGCAAAGCATGATCCCCTCCCCTCGGGATACTGAGCCACAGGGCAGTATTCCAACATAACGACCCCAAACGCCTCCAAGACGACCATTGCCTTGTTAAAGAAGCTGATGGTAAAGGTGATGTACTGGCCATGCATGTCTCCAGACCTAAACTCTATTGAGCATCTGTGGGGCACCCTCAAACGGAAGGTGGAGGAGCACAAGGTCTCTAATATCCACCAGCTCCATGATGTTGTCATGGAGGAGTGGAAGAGGACTCCAGTGGCAACCTGTGAAGCTCTGGTGAACTCCATGCCCAAGAGGGTTAAGGCAGTGCTGGAAAATAATGGTAGCCGCACAATATATTGACACTTTGGGCCCAATTTGGACATTTTCCCTTAGGGGTGTACTCACTTTTGTTGCAAGCGGTTCAGACATTAATGGCTGTGTGTTGAGTTATTTTGAGACAGTGTTGTCACATGAAAAGATATAATAAAATATTTACAAGAATGTGAATGTTACTTTTGTGAGATACTATATATCTGAAAATTGATCAATCCTGATGTACCGACATCTCATTTCTTGAGGCCGAAAATGCCAGAGCACTACAAATATCCCCCAAATCATCCCTTTTTGGAAGGTAGACAGTCCAACGTATTTAGTAAGAGGCATGGCGAGTTTTTTGAAGTTGTAGTTTTTTTTGTCATATATTTTAGAAAATGAAGAAATTAAAAAAAAAAATGTTTTTTTTTTTTTTGCAATGTTTTACATATTGTCACCATTGCAGTACAGCATCATCATACGACTGGTGTGGCGGTGATCAGGAGGTTTATAAAAAAAAAAAATATATATATATTTTCAATTTTTTAAAATGTTTTTTTCTTTATTTTTTTATTGCATTTTTTAATTGACTTTATTTGTTGTTTAACCACCTCATTACTGGGCACTTTTCATCTCCTACCAAACATCTACAAAACTAAAGCACCTACACTATGGGGGCGCTACAGATGCGTTAATAGTTTATTTGACCACTCTTTGCCATCAAAACAGCATTCATTCTTCTAGGTACACTTGCACACAGTTTTTGAAGGAAGGTAGGTTGTTCCAAACATCCTCGAGAACTAACCACAGATCTACTGTGTATGTAGGCTGCCTCAGATCCTTTTGTCTCTTCATGTTATCCCAGACAAACTCAATGTTGAGATTAGGGCTCTGTGGGGGCCAAATTATCACTTGCAGGACTCCGTGTTCTTCTTTACACTTAATGACATTGGCTGTATGTTTGGGGTCCTGCTGCAGAACAAATTTGTGGATAATCACACCCCTCCCTGATGCTATGGCATGGTGGATAGTTATCTACCTGTATTTCCCAGAATTGCGGACACCTTTGATTGATTTATGCACTCTAGTACCTATGTTTTTGTGCATAGCTGAGTTTCTTAGCCTTGTTTCCATGTCAGAGATATGGCTTTTTGGCCGCAATTCTTGAAAATTCATGAAAACCACTTCTGACCAGACTTCTCTGGACAGTAGATAGGTGTTCCTGGGTAAACATACAGTACAACGGAGGGGAGACTTTGTAGACATCAGTAACCATAAACAATGTATAAAAAGTACAAAATTCTTTATTAGAGCATAGGTTAAAACATCCATTGTGTACAGAAAAACCTAGGTCTGTGACCAGGGCAAAAAAGCCCAATGCTAACCCATGCTAACCCCTACGAGTTTCAACTCATAGAGTCTTCTTCAGGGGGTTCTGGTGGACAGAAACAGTTGTGGATTAAAAAATATACAAAGATAAAGCACTTTTAACCATGCCAAATAGTATCCATGTGTCCAAAGTCCCCTCCCCTCCCTTGTACTGTATGTTTATATTTGATATCAGGGATTGGCATCTATAATCTTAGCTCTGCTCGGAACAGGTGACATATTTTAGGTGTTCCTGGGTCCCATTGCTTTTCTGCCAGTTCTGTGCTATTGGCACTGCTGAACATCTTCCGAAGTCGAAGGGAAGTAAGCATGATGTGTCTTTCATCTGATGCATTAAAGCCTGGTAAACACGATGAGATTATTGGACGAATGATCACCCATTTTTTTTTTTTTTTAAATGCTGGTCTCCATATCGTAAATGAAGAGGTTACTAAAGTTACAAAATTTCTTGTATGACAGGATAAAAATTTGGAAGTGATGTGAGAAAGGGAGAGAGAGATTGATTCCCATCTCACTTGCCAGCCTGCAACAAACTGAATTTACCTTGTCTAAACTAATTTGTTTGTACTGCTGGTAATTGATGAGGGTGGGCTCCCTCCAGGCATACCTCCCCTAATTTATCCATCAAATCCATTTGTTTAAATTGTTTTATTACCTGCTACACTCCTGTTACAAAAAAAATGTACTTTGTAAGGAAGATGGGAAGCTAGGCATTTCTAGTCTGACACAAGGGTTGCCACCTCATCCCTTTAAACCCAAACACATATGAATTACACAGGTTCTGAGGCTAATTTATTGCACACAAGGTACAAGTGAGTTTAATTACCAACCAGCCACAGAACCTGTGTAATTAATATGTGTGTGGTTTTAAAGGGATGAGGTGGCAAATCTACCTGACACACACCCTTAGGCTTGTCTTTCAGTTGGAGAATGCAGCTCACCCCTTGTGACACTGCCAGAAACATCAGATGATGTAGACAGTCTGCCCCACAGGCCTTGCATATGGAAGAAGTATTTTAGCTTTAAATGATTACATATTTACACCTATTTTTGGCTACATACATTTGCAGCATGCTTTCCTTAACTATTCTTTCTGTAAGCTATTTTAAAATGCTATCTTTTCTGTGAAAAATCTGCAACAAGCCCTGTTCGAAATCTGTTCTTGGAGCCTTTGTGCTCCAACTTGGCTCTTTAGTCCACATGGTAAGTTTATTTTGAAAGCAGTCCTGCCAAGGACAACAAATATGCAGCAAAGCTGTTCATTTAAGTTGGTAATGTTTGCTGGCAAAAATCCCAGTTCTGACAGCCAGCTTGTATGGGACTCACAAGGTATTTACTGGCTAGCTGACAATAATGTCTAGCATTATACTCAACTCCCCTGTCTTCCTCTGGATTCCCCTATTCACACTGTGTACTTGAGGGTGCAAATACTGTGCCAGCTCTGTGCAGGCCTGGTACCTATTTATAGCAGTATATCATTTGCCCATAACTGGACTGTGTTTTCTTTTTTCAAATGTATTATCTTTAGAGCATAGTCAAAGGTTGGGCTTAGATTGTACAGCAATGCATGAACACATTTTCGTTTGATATCACATAAAAGCAGTTTAAAAAATGGATAACAAACTGGGATGTACAGTATCTCACAAAAGTGAGTACACCCCTCACATTTTTGTAAATATTTTATCATATCCTTTCATGTGACAACACTGAAGAGATAACACTTTGTTACAATGTAAAGTAGTGAGCGTACAGCTTGTATAACAGTGTAAATGTGCTGTCCCCTCAAAATAACTCAACACAGCCATTAATGTCTAAACTGCTGGCAACAAAAGTGAGTACACCCCTAAGTGAAAATGTCCAAACTGGGCCCAATTATCCATTTTCCCTCCCCGTTGTCATGTGACACCTTAGTGTTACAAGGTCTCAGGTGTGAATGGAAAGCTGGTGTGTTAAATTTGGTGTCATCCCTCTCATTCTCTCATACTGGTCACTGAAAGTTCAACATGGCACCTCATGGCAAAGAACTCTCTGAGGATCTGAAAAAAAGAATTGTTGCTCTACATAAAGATCTACATAAAGAAGGCCTAGGCTGTAAGAAGGTTGCCAAGACCCTGAAACTGAGCTGCAGCACGGTGGACAAGACCATACAGCGGTTTAACAGGACAGGTTCCACTCAGAACAGGCCTCCCCATGGTCGGCCAAAGAACTTGAGTGCACGTGCTCAGCAACATATCCAGAGGTTGTCTTTGGGAAATAGACGTATGAGTGCTGCCAGCATTGCTGCAGAGGTTGAAGGGATGGGGGGTCAGCCTGTCAGTGCTCAGACCATACGCCGCAGACTGCATCAAATTGGTCTGCATGGCTGTTGTCCTAGAAGGAATCCTCTTCTAAAGCTGATGCACAAGAAAGTCTGCGATCAGTTTGCTGAAGACAAGCAGGCTAAGGACATGGATTACTGCAACAATGTCCTGTGGTCTGATGAGACCAAGATACAATTATTTGGTTCAGATGGTGTCAAGCCTGTGTGGCAGCAACAAGGTGAGGAGTACAAAGACAAGTGTGTCTTGCCTACAGTAAAGTATGGTGGTGGGAGTGTCATGGTCTGGGGCTGTATGAGTGCTGCCGGCACTGGGGAGCTACAGTTCATTGAGGGAACCACGAATGCCAACATTAACTGTGACATACTGAAGCAGAGCATGATCCCCTCCCTTCAGAGACTGGGCCGCAGGGCAGTATTCCAACATAACGACCCCAAACATGCCTCCAAGATGACCACTGCCTTTCTAAGGAAGTTGAAGTTAAAGGTGATGGACTGGCCAAGCATGTCTCCAGACCTAAACCCTATTGAGTCTCTAACATCCACCTGCTCCATGATGTCATCATGGAGGAGTGGAAGAGGTCTCCAGTAGCAACCTGTGAAGCTCTGGGGAACTCCATGCTCAAGAGAGTTAAGTCAGTGCTGGAAAATAATGGTGGCCACACAAAATATTGACACTTTGTGCCCAATTTGGACATTTTCACTTAGGGGTATACTCACTTTTGTTGCCAGTGGTTTAGACATTAATGGCTGTGTGTTATGATTTTAAGGGGGCAGCAAATTTACACTGTTATACAAGCTGTACACTCACTACTTCAGTGTTGTCACATGAAAAGATATAATAAAATATTTACAAAAATGTGAGGGGTGTACTCACTTTTGTGAGATACTGTACATCAACATAACTCATGTGTAGGTATTGGTATCTTCTTAGGCCGGTTTGTCTGAGTTTAATCCTTGGCATTAAGGTTTAAAAGGCCCATACACACGCTGCAATTTTCGGACGGGAATTTTCGTTCGACCATTAGTATGCTCCTTTCGACAGCCACTTTTGATTTTTCGTCAGACAAAAGCTTGATGTGCAGACTAGTAATTTTTTGTCGTACGACAACGCAACGTCCAATTTTCGTTCCATTAGTACCGTTTTCATACAAACAAAATCGCAAGACCGAGACTACGCATGCTCAGAAACGAAAATAAGATGCAAAAATATTCAAAACATTGCATCACTTCTGACGTTGAGTTCGGTCGTACGAAAATTTTTGCATTGTTAGTACGCTCTTCAATTTCAACATGAGACAAGCATCCAACAAAAAAAACAGACGTTCTGTTGTCCGAAATTCGCATCGTGTGTACAACACTGAAGGCTCCATGATTTTAGAGCTCTGTGTTTTCTGGGAAATACAGTGGTAGGGTGGGGAGGGGAGGAAAGGAAGGGATAGTCATGATGGCTTCCATTGGGTTGTGAAGTGTTGGGTTACCTTCGGTAGTACTGATAGGGAAGGAAAGGAGGGGAGGGGTGGGATGGTGACATAAAGGGTCTTTTGTGTCTCGAGATTTTAGTACCTCGGAAGTCACAACATGTGTGCTACGCTTAAAGCCTGTTGTCTTGCAGACAAAAAAAACAACCTACGAACAGAGTACAACTTTAACTTCTCGCATGATTGTTACGTTTTTAAAAGCATGCTGGCTTGAGTTGCAGTCTTCACTACGTTACAAAACTTATAAAAACGTAGAATAAAAGCAAAGACTCGTACGCATCAGAGCCAGAACGCTAAAACAAACATACTTTTGCCATGATTACCTTGCTTTTAACCTGCAACGCAACAGCAT
>BLSH010536195.1:1075317-1091520 GCA_018402905.1 Glandirana rugosa | reverse complement strand
TTTACTCAGAGACAAAACCCCCACAAACAAAACCATACCCATTCCCTTCATAACACAGTTTAACAGACAGTACAAAGAAATTGAGAAGATATTCAAAAAACATTGGCATCTGTTACTGAAGGACAATAAACTACAGCAAATCCTCCCAAAAAAACCCAATTTTATTTACAGAAAAACTAGAAATTTACGAGACAAGTTGGTACACAACATCCCAGAGCCCCCCAAGAAACAATTCATGTTTGGGAATCTAACAGGTTTCTATTCATGTGGGAAATGTGTAATATGCACCACGGTTAAGAAGAGGGATAGAAAACAGACTGTTTTCAAATCCAATACCACAGGGAGAACATATGAGATTAAACAACTGATCACATGCCACAGTGATCATGTAACCTACCTATTAGCATGCCCCTGTGGTATGCAATACGTAGGTCGCACAACAAGAAAATTGGCCATAAGATTGAGGGAACATGTGTACAATATAAAAAAGGGAATAAGAAACCACAGTCTCTCAAACCATTTCAGAACTCACCACAGTAAGGACCCTAGCCTGCTAAGTTTTTGTGGTATAGATAAAATAGAACCACACTGGAGGGGAGGAAACAAGAAACAGGCAATATCACAAAACGAGACGAAATGGATCTATGAAATAGGGAGCCTCCAACCTCAGGGTATGAACGTGGAGATAGATTTAAATTGTTTTATTACTAACTTTTAATACATGATTGTAAATGTGCATGTTAAAGGGAGGATACAACCCTATTTTTATTCAACATTCACACACATATCAATTTTATTTTTTTATTTTATTTTTATTTTTATGTTTATTTTTATTTTTATTTCTATTTTAATTTTATTATTATTATTTTTATTTTTATTTATTTTTATTTTTATTTTTATATTTTATTTTTATTTTGACTTTAATTTTATTTTTATTTTTATTTTATTTTTATTTTTATTTATATTTATTTTTATTTTTATTTTAATTTTATTTTTATTTTATTTTATTTTATTGTTATTTTTATATATTTTTTAATTTATTTTTCATTTTTACTTTTATTTCATTTTTCAAGTCCATTTGTATTTATTTATTTATTTTATTTTATTCATACATATTTTTTCAGTTCATTTTTTCAGTTAATTTTATTTTATTCAATTTTTTCATTTTTAATTACATTTCTTACATGATCTTAATCTAGGTCCCAATTCCAATAATCTAACCCGCAGGGACTATCTAATGAACTAAAAACACATCAAGCCTTGTCTATTACTAAAGCATCACCACCTCTAAGCATGAGCCGCCCGCACAAACCAATATTGTAATTATATAATATAACTTGACTCACCGGAGAAACTACACAGTTTTTTACAAGTTTTTTACATATTTTACACACTTTTATATCTTCATACACTAAATTTATTCAGGAACATTTAATACGTGATATTACGTTCCTTTTTATTAATTTTTTGCAAATAAAGTTTTGTATAAAGGCTTTAACAAAATAACAGTCACATGAACGGTCACATGACCGGCCACCGAAGGATTGGGAGGGGTAACCTCCCATTGACAAGCACAGGTGTCTAATATCACTAAGCATATAAAAGGCCCATAGTTACACCTTGTAAACACCTCCGATGACGTCACAGGAAGTGACGAAACGCGTCAGGTGATACCAGGTGTAAGCGGCCATGCTCTGCAGCTCTGAAAGCAGGAAGTGTTTTATAGCACCCTACGCTGACAAAACTCAGAGCGATCACAGTAACCTGCAAATGCTTTGGTAGCTATGTTTGCACTGTGAAGTTTCTGGCCAATAAATTATTTTCAGAAGAAATACACGATGAGTTGTTCCTTCTTTTTTCTACACATGGAATAACAACGCTGGAGAGAGCGAGAGGAAGGAGAGGACCACTATATCCATAGGTCGGATTGTAGACCTAAAGCGCGGTTTGACTTCTCCACACCGTACGGTGGGAGAGTCATAGGATTCCGGTAAGCAGGGTACAAGCCCCTGAAATATTATTCTTTTCATCACCCAAGCACCTATATGTAGCACGGGCACTTTAAAGCACAAAGAATCATTGTTTGAATAAGGACTTGAAATATCACCAGTCAGAAGACTGAAACAGCACACAGTATAACTACGGACTGCACATCAAAAATTACCGTCTTTTTGCACAGAGCACAGCACTTTACATGGACTTCATTTACTATTAACTTATTATGTTTATGTATTATGTAATATACTTATGAGAGTTTGCAAATTATTTATTCTTGGAAAGCACTGCTGAATTTTAACCATTCACATATAGAAATTAACATAAGCCACTGGGCTACAGCAGCACATATTGTTTTTGATGTATTTATTTATTTATTTGTTTTACATATCATATGCATGAAATATGAGTATGAAATAAGGGGAGCACTACAGTTCTGCTAGCGCTGTTTGAACATATAACACAAACACTGTTCATACACATCACGTTTATCCCATACAACTGGGCTAGAGCAGCAGCTTGCAGACAGAACACTGCATTCAAAAACCAAAGGACGAGCGCTGCCGAAGGGGACACACACACACCTTTCTCTAAAAAAGTAATTCCTACACTGTTCACCTGATTTGGATGTAAATACCCTCAAATTAAAGCTGAAAGTCTCCAGTTAAAGCACATCTTGTTCATTTAATTTCAAATCCATTGTGGTGGTGTATAGAGCCAAAAAGATTAGAGTTTTCGATGTCCCAATATTTATGGACCTGACTGTATACAGTATTTATAATTTTTCAGCATTCTCCACATATACATGTATATCTTTAGTCTCTTTCTTAAATGTTCTTCTGTATTGTTTATCTTTGTCTTTCTAACCCTCTCTCTGTCTTTCTCTTATACTTTCAATGCCTTCCTCTCTACTTTACTCTCTCTCTTTTTCCTGTTCTCTCTCTCTCTCTACTTGTTTCTTCCTGCTTTTGTTCCTCCTCTCAGATGCTTTCTTTCCTACTCTTTCTCTTGGTGATTGAAAAAAGTCAGACGTTGTGGAACTTCATTAATGTCATGTATGTATTTTACCATCTAATAAAATTTGAATGATGCCATTATTCTGTGTTTTGTTTGCAAGCGGTCTAGAATTACCACATTAGCTCAACTACCACAGCGGTCATTTTCATTTAGTTGATGCCAAAAGGCTGAAGAGAAGTCAAACTTTAGAAGTGTATTCAGTAGAGCAGTGCAAAGTTCAATTAAAATATATAAAGTACAGTAACCCAAAGTGAACACACGTGAATACAAATTTTATTTTACTGGAATTAGATCATTGTTAGGAGAATACGAGAAAAGAGAAGAGGTTTGGGTCTTTAAATGAAGCATGCGTCCTCAAAACACAGACCACTGGGAGATTGTAATACATATACAGTGTTTATTTTGCACAAAGCATGACACAGTGATCATATAAATAGATAGCAGCACATATAGCTAATATATATATATATATATATATATATATATATATATATATATATATATATACACACACATATAACAGAGCACATAATACAAAAATGATGGCAGGTACATACATTATTCATATAGTCAAAATGTAAAATATATATTTTGTATGTATCAATACAGTAAAAAAACTTTTACTGACTGGTCCCTAGTACTACCTCACACCATAATCATAGTTATCTTGTAAGTATGGGTGGACACTTGTTGAGTTTTCCTCGTTTCCCCCTAGACCCTTTCCAGCTTTACTTAATACTTTTTTTCTAAATCATTCAGATATTTTTCACGCAATGCTCCTGAGGAGTGGTAGAGACTACGAAACGCGTAGAGCTGTTTACAATCCATCATGCATTTACATGTATACAATAACATTGACCACTGGACCGTCTTTTTTAAAAAGCTTTTTACTGTATTGATACATACAAGTTATATTTTACATTTTGACTATGTGGATAATTTATGTACTGCCCATATTTTTTGTATGATGTGCTCTGTTATATGTGTGTGTATATATATATATATATATATATATATATATATATATATATAACTATATGTGCTGCTATCTATTTATGATATGATCACTGTGCCATTCTTTGTGCAAAATAAATACTGTATATGTATTACAATCTCCCAGTGGCCTGTTTTGAGGACGCATGCTTCATTTAAAGTCCCAAACCCCTTCTCTTTTCTTGTACGTCCCCAGGGATGGAGGTTACCCCTGACCACATGGTTAGGGCCCTCATTTAAAGTCCCACAAGCCATGGGTTGGCTTTTTTCTTTTCGTATTGCTTGTGAAATGTTGATTTGTTGTTTCTTGCCTTATTTATCAAAACTATGTACTGTATAACACATCTTCTTGACCAGTGCCTGCAGTGTCCAAAGGTTTAGACAATAATCACAGTGAAGTGGATAGCACTTTCGCCTAGCAGCAAAAGGGTCGCTGGTTTGAATCCCAACCATGGCACTACCTGCCTGGAGTTTGCATGTTCTCCCTATGCCTGCGTGGGTTTCCTTCGGGTACTCCGGTTTCCTCGCACACTCCAAAGACATGCTGGTAGGTTAATTGGATCATGTCTAAATTGGCCCTCGTATATGTATGAAAGTGGGTTAGGGACCTTAGATTGTAAGCTCTTTGAGGTAGGGACTGATGTGAATGTACAATGTATATGTAAAGCACTGCGTAAATTGACAGCACTATATAAGAAGTATCTGAAATAAAATAAATAATCAGACAATCTGCAGGGTACAAATGACTGCAATGGAAAACCTTTGCTCTACTCGGTGGGAAATGTGTGTGAGCTAGGTTGGACCTTTTTCTTTAAATCATTATTGCCTTCCAATGTTACTGCAAGATACATTAGTACTCGCTTAAATCATTATTGTTAGACAGAAGTTAGCTACAGCAAAACTGGATGAAAAAAAATCAAAAGCAAGCCTTCATAAAATAGGCCATGTGCAAGAGTGCCACTTTAACCACTTGACCTCTGGAAGATTTACCGCTCTTCATGACCAGGCCGTATTTTGCGATATGGTATTGCCTTACTTTAACTGACATTTCTGTGGTCATGCAGTGCTGTACCCAAATAAAATTTGTAATTTTAACCCCACAAATAGAGCTTTCTTTTGGTGGTATTTGATCACCACTGGAAACAAAAACTGACAATTTTGAAAAAATTTTTTTTGAAAAAATCTAATTTCTTCATAAATTCAGGCCAATATGTATTCTGCTACATATTTACATGTATTGGTAAAAAATATTGATATTGATTGGCTTGTGCAAAAGTTATAGCGTCTAAAAGCTATGGTATAAGTACTGTAATTTTAATTTACGGTATTTATTTTTTTATACTGTTAATGGCGGCGATCAGCAACTTATAGCGGGACTGTGATATTGCAACAGACAATTGGACACTAACTGACACTTTTGACACTTTGTGGGAACCAGTGACACTAATACAGTGATCAGTGCTAAAAATATGCACTTTTACTGTACTAATGATACTGGCTGGGAAGGGGTTAAACATCTGGGCTGATCAAAGAGTTAACTGTGTGCCTAGCCAGTGTTTTTGTGTAAACTGTGTTCTGCTTTTACTAAGGGAAGTAATGGCTTTTTATTCCCCGTCGGTGCCGTGTCTCTCTCCCCCCCCTTAAGCTGTAGCAGTATATCTGCTATAGGGCATTCCTTAAATGGTTAATCTTGACTATATAATTCCAGCTATACCATTGCCAGTCTGGTCAGTGTGATGCTGATGCTCAAGGTAAAAAAAGGAGGGAAAAGCACTGCTACCTAAGTGTAGTATTTATTAAAACATTTTAAAATAAAAAAACAATAATTATGAACTTACATGTACAAGGTATTGAAAAGCATATTAATAAGTCCCCAGCAGGTGGCGACCTTCCAGGTGGTCAAGGGTAAGCAATCCCCTCTGGGTGGATTTGATGTAAGGTGCTTGGAACCAGGAAGTTAACCAGAGGAACACCAGGAAGAGCCAACAGAAGCAGCAGACCTTATGTGCATATCACATGAATGAGAACCACTGTGGACAGCAAGGGAGTGTTGCAGGTAGAGCTGAAACAACTAATCGATTAATCGACTTATCGATTACTATTTTCATAATCGATTATTTGGCCTGCATACTGAATGCATTATTTGCTTACATATCAGGAAATACAGTGCAGCACACATATAGCTCAGTACACCAGCCATACATGTCAGCAAATGCCTGAGAACTTGTGGATGTGTGAGGAGCAATGCCTCATGGGACATGTAGTCCTGGGCAGGAAGTGAGTGGTTCTAAAGGCAGAAGGTTTTTTTACCTTGCTATTGCAAAAAACAATTACACAGAGCAGGTAAGTATAGCACGTTTGTTGCTTAAACAAATAAAATAAAATTATATATATATATATATATATATATATATACATACACACACACATATACACACACTTTAAAGACTCAGGGAAGATCAGCATCTGAACCCAGAGAAGGTGGAGGCTGATAGAATGGAGGTGATATAAGGAATTACAATTACATTTAAAGTCAACTTTTACCAGTATTGTGCATTATATAAAAAATGATTATATCCATGGGAAAAAATGACCTTGTTTTTGTATGGCCAGCATATAATACATTACAGTTCTGTCTTAAAAACTGCAAAGTGGTCTTTATTTTTTTTTTTTTAATAAAAATTGTGATCTCTGAGTCTGATTGTATTTACCAGATTCAACCTCTAATAGTATATACAGTATATCTCTTCTGTCTGTTATTCTCAGAGTGGATTTTGCTCCCTAACCATATAGTTAGTTATTTATATTTACCACTGCATAGAGATATTTAAGAATAAATTGCCTTTTTTAAACTTTACATATTAACTAAATTATACACCAATGTTTTTTAAGGTTATTCGATTAATCGAAACAATAATCGGCCAACTAATCGATTATGAAAATAATCGATAGTTGCAGGCCAACCAGACCGCTCTGATGACCTCACATGTGATGTAAATGGGTGTGGTTACATGTTTCGGGGCCTTCTTTTTTCGTTTATAGATGGTTTGTTGGTGGGAACCTCCCCAGATCCTGCTTGGAAGAGAGAATGTGATGCTGCATTATCTGAACTGTATGCCACAGTGCTTTTCTAGGGACTTTTCTCAAGGGCTAATAATACACATTCTTTATATGTTAATTCTAATTTCTGGCAGTTGCACTAGTGCCCCCCCCCCTTTTCTTGCACCGGGGTACGCTTAGGGCGTTAATGCCCTTTGCAACTTTTTCCCAGTGTGATGATCGAAAGGGGATTAGGACATTTAGGAAGACTATTAGATGTTAATGAATGATTATTTCATGGAGATGTTCCTGCTTTTAGGAAGTCTCGGTTGATTACCCAATCCTATACTTTTTGAGAAGAGGGAAGCAAGGTATTAAATAGACCCATTGCTCCAGGAGCTTTGACGGTCCCAGCACTGCAGACAATGTCCATCGCACTAGGAGCAATACCTGACCTTCTGTTGGCAGATATGAAACACGCTGTGCTTCCAAGAAATTAAAGGGCTGATTTACTAAAAGAAAATCATTTACGTTCAGGCCTTGTGTTTATTTCAGGTTACCTAGTGAGGGTCAGAATTAAGGAAAAAAGAAGCGAACATAAGGCAGAATTAATCTTTTAATTTTTAGATTTTTTTTAAATTATTTCTACTCAACGTATTATATTCACTATTTTTTATTTTATTTTTTAGATTGCACAGATATTCCAGTTTGTTAAAACTACGAAGCTGAGACGTATTATGGCTATTGGAGAAAATATTACAGAAGAAAAACTGGACCATAACAGATGTATAGCTAGATTTTTAAATAATCTATGTAAATTGGAAGAATGTTATATTTTTGCATATACTGCTATTAAAAGGCTGCATTATCTTTTCATAGCATGTAAAAAATATAGATACTATATTGACATTGTAAGATGGACAAAACCAAAGTGGAAGTCTAATCTGTGTATATTTTGCCTTTTCTAATCCCTTCTTCTTCCCTCATCAACTTGCTAATGATTGTTTGTTTTTGTTTCTTAAAAACCTTTCCATTTTCTTTATGTACCTTATTTCAGACCCAGTGATATGAGTGGGTCTCTGGGTATCCGCAGGCAGTACATGGCTTCCTGAAATAATCCCAAGCCCATGTTTCAGTACTGTTCTCGTGCCCTCAGCCTCATGCAAGCGAGTCAGCTCTTGGGACAAGTTATGCAAACATTAAAATGCCTTGATATGTGGGTGTCAGCATCGCTGGGACAAGATCATCCAGTGCCCAAGGCAAAGATGCCAAATTGCACCCCCTCCATTCATTATGTGAAAGCTTATGAGGAGAGAGAGCACAGCCTGCACCTCCTCCCGTCTCTCTCCTCTTCTCCTTGCCGCTTCCACCACTGGGCTGACAGAAGTAATGATGCCTTTGTCACTACTCTGTCAGCCTTATAGTAGAAGGGACTTGCGGTGCCCCCATCCTTACAATACACGCTGCACCCAGGGCAGCTGACCCTCCTGCCCACCCCTTGTCCCTGGGTGTCAGTCTTGACCAATGGTCATTCCTAGGCAGGCTTGATTTGCATGCAGACAGCCCTGAGTAAGGCCTGCATGACATTTTGAGCCTCTATGATTACAATGACTAAAATTCAATGAATGATGGGAGAGGCACAGTTAGACTGGGGAAGAAAGCACAAGATGATGCTGAATGTCTCACAGCCAAGAAATGAGGTGGGCTCTATCTGACCTGCTGTACCTTCTATTGCACACTGTGAGACGCTCAAAGTGTGCAGTGAAATCTGGTTAAGCAACTTAAGTACAGGAGAGGAGCCTGTAAAAAATTTGTAAGACTGGAGTTTAGATTTAAATTCAGCTACTGTAGAAACATCATTTCAAGATAAGTTTTATAAACTACAGAAAGAAAAAAAAATGATTAGCGCTCATTTTCAGCCACTAATGTTGCCATTTTTATTTTTGTAGAAATAAGCCCAAAGTGAGAAATATAAAAATATTACAATTGCAGGTTGGTTGAACATCATCCAATACTGCAGCTGTCTGAAATTGCTGGGAAAATGCAGTGGGATGTTAGGTGTTGGCATTTTTCTAGGCATACTTTAGATAACAATCTTCTGTAGCATAAAGATATCTTTAGGGGGTGTAAATAATCTCAACATTTACCAGTGGGACAAATTTTTGGGAAGTTTTTGGGTAGTGCAGCGTCCAATTCCACTGCCAGCAGCCTTTCAAAATTTGGACGTGGCTGTACACTATACCGAGTGGTTCTTGTATTTAGGGCCATATGCGTTCAGAAATTCACTTGCAATCTAGGTCTTCAACAGCAGTACATGACCTCACAAAAAAATGTTTGAGTAAATGAGCAAAGATTCCCCCCAAATCTTATGGAAAGCCTCCCCAAAAAAGCAAAGGTGGGGGTGGGGATGACTTCATATAAATGACCATGTTTTATGGTAGGTTGTCCAATAAGCTATGGTTAGCTTTTAAAATGCCAGTTTTATTGCTAGATGACACAGATTCCAGTGTCTGAATAAAGTATAATTTGAGGCAAACCCTAACTAGCCATAAAAATATTCCCTCCCCCTCCTAACACCTATGCATACTAACCTCTGTATGAGGTGGATGCAGAGGAGTAGAGAGAGTACTGACATTGGATGGGCCCTTTGAAAGCCTATGGGGGTGACATCATTGCTCCCAGGCATTGCCAGCTGTTGTCGAGTACTCTCTCTCCTCTCCCCTGCAGCCACCGCTGGCGTGACCGGACCAGACCGGGCTAAAAGTAGGTAAGAATATACATCTTTCTTACACAGGTTAGTTAGCATAGGTATTAGGAGACGGGAGAGAGCATTTTTAAGACTAGTTAGGTGGTAGCCTGGAATTCCACTTTATCTATCTAGCAGAACCTTCTTTAAACTCATGTTAGTGCAGAGCTGAATCAAATAAATATGGTTTAAAATTACATCAGGTTAATTATGATTGCTAAAACAACAGTTTTCTATTAGTATCAGTTATACAGTATGTGCACACACCTACACGAATTTTACGTGTAATCTTGTGTTTAGTGCAATTATTGCGTTTTGTAATTAGGATCTGTTTTACTATTTGTTGTACAATGTACTTCTTGAGATCCACAGACGTTTGCCAGTTTCTGTGTTTGGATAGCGCATATCTGTAAATAATTTTTATAGGGCAGATGCATTTTTTTTAATGTGTGCAATTTTTGTAAACCTAAACTAAAGACTGTTTGAAAATGTTTATGTTTGTTATTCTTATTTTCTCTATGCAGTAATTTCTTTTAAATGTCCCAACACACACATACACGTTTCAATGTTCTTTTTATTTATATATTGATTTATTTATTTACTCACTGACTAGTTGTTTTATCTCTGCGCTTCCATATTCATCTACTTGCTGTGGCCATTACAAACCTTTTGCTTTGTTGGATTTTTTTAGTTCATGTCCATGATGACGTGTACGTCAGTGGGAGACTTTTCCTTCAGCAGAAGTGAGATTCCATAGCATAGCTTGGAACTCTAGCAGGTAAATCTTACTGCTGAACACCATGGAACATGTAAGGAACCTGTAACTGATTTAACACATAAATGTCCTAAAATATAAGTTATGGGTGCAATGAGTTACAGATTTAACCAAAAAGTGGTTTTATGGGGGTTATGGCTTTAGGGAAATGCTTCTAACTTGACTATGCTCTTCACCCCTTTTGGTCCTGTAAATGCATTTGAAGATATGAAGTGAAAAACATTTGGTAATGGGGCATCACTCATTAGTTTTTGTTTTTTTAATTGTATTTGCAGAGCTGTAATGATGACATGGGGCATGTATCAGGGTGACTGGGAAAATTGTTTTTTTTTCCAGATAGCTCCAGTAGGAAACAAACATTTTTTAGCATCTGCAGTAAATAATGAACATAGCATCAGGGTAGGCTCCTGCTCTTTTGTCTCTCCTTTTGGCAATACATTGCGCCTGTATGTAAGATAAAAGTCCCTTATGCTCCTATTTCCCAAAAATGTATTTTTAATTGCTATAGTTTATCTAACCAGCAAAATAAATAGTGTGCAACTAATATGAACCTTGCGTATCTCATGCCTAGTATTGCACTACACAACTGTATATATAGGAGAAAAATAAAGTTACTCTTGTTCTTCCTTCTAACACATAAATCAAAAGTGAAGATGATCTTCTTGGCACTGAGAATTTGGTGGTCTTTTTTTCAGGGGACTCAAAAATAGAGCTTTCTTTTGGTGGTATTTAATCACCAATGGGTTTTTTATTTTTTGTTACACACATCAGCTAAAAAATAAAATAAACATAAACTAAAAAATACCAAAGATAAGATTTTTCAAACAAATAATCTTTCTTCATAAATTTAGGCCAAAATGTATTATGCTACATTTCTTTGGTAAAAATTAAACCAAATCAGTGTATTTTATTTAGTATATGTGACAGTTAGAGTCTACAAACTGTGGTGTATATACAGTATATTTGGAAATTGCTCAATCCTTATGTACTGATGGCCTTTCTAATTTCTTGAGGCCCTAAAATGCCAGGGCAGTGCAAATATCCCCCAAATTACCCATTTTTGGAAAGTAGGCAGTCCAAGAAGATGGTTTTTGGTAAGAGGCATGGCAAGTTTTTTTTGAAGATATAATTTTTTGTCACAATTTTTTTGAAAATGAAGAAACAAAATATTTTTTTTTCACATTTTTATGCATGCTGTTACCTGTGCAGTACATCATTATCATATGACTGGTGTGGCAGCGATTAGGGATACTGATGACAGTATGTAAAAATATTTAATAATATATATATTTTTATGCCTATTTTATATATATATATATATATATATATATATATATATATATACTGTCATCATAGTAGTTCAATGTCCCCATAGTGACTCTGTACTATTCTGGGGGTAATCATGGATTTTTTCCTTGTACTATTATTGCTTATAATGCTTACAGAGATGATCACTGTTATAAGCAATAGTTTTAGCTGTCATGAATGGCTTTCATTCATGACAGCTTGCTTACTATTGTGATCTGTGATTGGCCCAGGTACAATTTGATAGCTGTGAACCAATCACAACATCACAATAGTAAGCAAAACAGTCATGAATGGAAGCCATTCACGACTGTTTTGCTTACTAAAGCCTCGTACACACGAGTCGATGGTTGGTCAACCGAATGTCCAACTTTTGTCCAAATTGGGCGACGGCGGTTTGGTCTAGTATACTGACATGAGTCAAGTAATTGGCCAACAAAGCCGAATGTAAGTGACATGTTACGAGCCTATAACAAGGAAGTTCAGGTGAATGTGATTTGTGAATTACGAACACAGGTTACACGACCGAACACTTCCTGGATTCCGAGCATGTGTGTTTGCACTTCCAACATTTTGCTGGCCAACTTCTGAACACATGAGCCAACAATCGACCAATGTCTGGTTGGCCAACACAAGTTTTCTAGTCTCTTCGTTCAACTTCTGTTGGATGATGATTGGAAATCGGCTGTAAAATCGTGCATGCACACAATCAGATTTTAGGCCAACAGGATGTTGGACGACCATTGTTGACCAATAATCGGACAGTGCGTATGGGCCTTAAGTGTAATCATATGATCGCTATGATTGGTCATAGTGATCACATGATACCCCAGCTGCTCACAGTGGCCAGGTACCAAGCACTGTGATCCGCTGTGTCCACCAGAGGATCCCCCACTTAGGGGGTGTGCATGTGCTCCACGATGTACCAGTACAATCACTGTAGGTGGGCAGCAAGTGGTTAAAGTGACGCTGCAGACCCTGGCAGATGCCTGCACTAAAAAACTATTATGCTCACCTTTCTAGCGGTTTGTGTCTCCTACCTTACCTTGCAAGCCTTACTGTTCAAGCATTACAGCCTGTGGTTCCACCTCCTAATCCTTTTATCACTGCAGGACATAACAGTCATGTATTGGCCAGGGGATGAAACCACAACACACATGAGGTAACAAGGGCTTCTAACTCGTCTGGAAATGTCTGATGCTGAGGAGTCTGATGGTAACTCTAGTACTTGAACAGAGGGAAGGTAGATGACATGAATCAGCAAAGAGGTGAGTATAATAGCTGCTCTATTGCAGGAACCAGTCAGTTAAATGTTTAAGGCAACTGACCAGGTGGCTTTAAAGTGCACATATACTAAAACATTTTTTTGACTTTTAGAGTAGTAGTGGGAAGGGTTTACACCCCTGTTTTTTGGGGAGATTTCCCTTCACTTTCTGTAATGCAGACTGAGCAGAAAATGAGAGTAAATCTATCCAAAGTAAGGGGAATTCCCCTCTTAGATAGAACAGGTGTCCATATTGAAAGACGTTCCCTCTATACGTGGGAGCAACTTAAAAATTGTGCATTTCCCATCATTTTCTATTTTTTTCTATTTTGACGACAAAAGCCAATAGGACTAATAGAGAGGATGAATCTGCCTAACTGGGTTACAGATAGAAATAAAAACTTGACAAGCGATCTATATCTTCATCACCCAATATATATATATATATATATATATATATATATATATACATATATACACACAGTATCTCACCAAAGTGAGTACACCCATCACATTTTTGTGAATATTTTATCATATCTTTTCATGTGACAACACTGAAGAAATGACACTTTGCTACAATGTAAAGTAGTGAAGGTACAGCTTGTATAACCATGTCAATTTGCTGTTCCCTTAAAATAACTCAACATACAGCAATTAATGTCTAAACCGCTGGCAACAAAAGTAAGTACACCCCTAAATTAAAATGTCCAAATTGTGCTCAAAGCATCAATATTTTGTGTGGCCACCATTATTTTCCAGCACTGCCTTAACCCTCTTGGGCATGGAGCTCACCAGAGCTTTGCAGGTTGCCACTGGAGTCCTCTTCCACTCCTTCATGATGACATCACGGAGCTGGTGGATGTTAGAGACTTTGCGCTCCTCCACCTTCCGTTTGAGGATGCCCCACAGATGCTCAATAGGGTTTGGGTCTTGAGACATATTTGGCCAGTCCATCACTTTTACCCTCAGCTTCTTTAGCAATGTGGTGGTCATCTTGGCATTCATGGTTCCCTCAATGAACTGTAGCTACCCCGAGCCAGCATCACTCATGCAGCCCCAGACCATGGCACTCCCACCATGCTTGACTGTAGGCAAGACACACTTGTCTTTGTACGCCTCACCTGGTTGCCGCCACACTTGCCTGACACCATCTAAACCAAATAAGTTTATCTTGGTCTCATCAGACCACAGGACATGGTTCCAGTAATCCATGTCCTTAGTCTGCTTGTCTTTAGCAAACTGTTTGCGGGCTTTCTTGTGCATAATTTTTAGAAGAGGCTTCCTTCTGGGACGACAGCCATGCAGACCAATTTGATGCAGTTTGTGGCGCATGGTCTGAGCACTGACAGGCTGACCCCCCACCCCTTCAACCTCTGCAGCAATGCTGGCAGCACTCATGCGTCTATTTCCCAAAGGCAACCTCTGGATATGACGCTGAGCACATGCACTCAATTGAGAGGAACCTGTGCTGTTAAACCACTGTACGGTCTTGGTCACTGTGCTGCAGCTTAGTTTCAGGGTCTTGGAAATCTTTTTATTGCTTAGGTCATCTTTATGTAGAGCAATAATTCTTTTTTTCAGATCCTTAGAGAGTTCTTTGCCATGAGCTGCCGTGTTGAACTTCCAGTGACCAGTATGAGAGAGTGAGTGAAAACACCAAATTTAACACTCCTGCTCCCTTTTACACCTGAGACCTTGTAACACTAATGAGTCACATGACAGCGGGGAGGGAAAATGGCTAATTGGACCAAATTTGGACATTTTCACTTAGGGTGTACTCACTTTTGTTGCCAGCGGTTTAGACATTAATGGCTGTGTGTTGAGTTATTTTGAGGGGACAGCAAATTTACACTGTTATACAAACTGCACACTCACTACTTTACATTGTAGCAAAGTGTCATTTCTTCAGTGTTGTCACATGAAATTATATAATAAAATATTTAGAAAAATGTGAGGGGTGTACTCACTTTTGTGAGATACTATATATACAGTGCTGCCCATAATTATTCATACCCCTGGCAAATTTTGACTTAAAGTTACTTTTATTCAACCAGCAAGTGATTTTTTGACGGGAAATGACACGGGTGTCTCCCAAAAGATAATAAGACGATGTACAAGAGGCATTATTGTGGAAAACAAACATTTCTCAGCTTTTATGTACATTTGAGCAAAAAGTGTCCAGTCCAAAATTATTCATACCCTTCTCATTAATCAATAGAAAAACCTTTATTGGCTATTACAGCAATGAAACGCTTCCTATAATTGTAGACCAGCTTTTTGCATGTCTCCACAGGTATTTTTGCCCATTCATCTTTAGCAATGAGCTCCAAATCTTTCAGGTTAGAGGGTCTTCTTGCCATCACTCTGATCTTTAGCTCCCTCCACAGATGGTGTTCTTTGGGTTGACGGCTTCTCCCTTTTTTACGCCAAATCAAGGAAACATCATTGTGACCAAACAATTCAATTTTTGTTTCATCTGCCAATAACACAGGAGACCAGAAGTCTTCTTCTTTGTCCATATGAGCTTTTGCAAAGTCCAAGCAAGCTTTTGTGTGCCTTATCTGGACAAGTGGCGTCCTCCTTGGTCTGCATCCGTGGAACCCAGCAGTGTCCGTTGGATGGTCTGCCTTGAGACATTGCCACCAGCAGAGTAGTCCAGATTCACCAGGATGGCCTTGTGGTGATCCTTGGATTCTTTTTCACCTCTCTAACTATCCTCCTGGCCAGCACAGGTGTCACTTTTGGCTTCCGACCTTGTCCTCTGAGATTTTCCACAGTGCGGAAGTGCCTACGTCTGGTTCCTCCTGCGGTGAACAGGTCTATTCCGTGTGTTTTCGAACGAACCTGAAACGTTTTCGAGTATACCTGTTTCTTCTTCTGAAGACCAGAGGACACAATAACCGTCTACTTTGTTTTTAACTTAACAAACCAGTGTTACTACAAAGGAACTAAACCGCATTTTTTCCCTCTTCGGCAGTTGGGTTTCTTGTGGTAGACACCTCCCTCGATTTCTAGTCTCACTACCGTTCTTCTGGGAGATTGGACTTTCTAAACCTCGAGTAACGATTT
>BLSH010536195.1:1044438-1058017 GCA_018402905.1 Glandirana rugosa | reverse complement strand
CCTTTAGTTATATCACTTACATATAGGTTGAATAGAACAGGACCCAGTACAGAGCCTTGTGGTACCCCACTAGTGACTGGTCTCTGTTCTGAGTGAACCCCATTTACAACCACACTCTGGGATCTATCCTTTAGCCAACTGCATATCCACTGAACCACCCAAGGGTTAAGTCCCAGCTTGTACAACTTTTGTATCAGATCATTATGTGGAACTGTATCAAATGCCTTGCTGAAATCAAGATATGCTATGTCCACAGCACCACCCTGGTCCAAAACACTGGTAATATAGTCAAAGAATTCAATCAGGTTTGTCTGGCACGATCTGCCCTCAGTAAAGCCATGTTGCTTTGGGTCCAGCAAGCTGTGTATTTTTAGGTGATCAATGATCCTTCTTTTGAGAAGTGATTCCATTACCTTGACTACAATTGATGTTAAACTCACTGACCTGTAATTGCCAGCTTCTACCTTGCTGCCCTATCCGCCAGTCATGGGGAACTTCTCCTGTTAGAAGAGATTTATTTAAAAGATTTGTTAATGGTCCAAACAACTATATCGTAAAGTTCTCTTAGAACTCTGGGATGAATACCATCAGGAACACGTGAAAGGGTTTTTTGTGAAATGCTATCAGTATGCTCTCTTTTTTTTCCCCTAAGGCCTCATACACACGGGCGTTTGCACAAAAATAAGCAAAACGCCGGGCCTGACGTCAGGGAAAAAACTGACGTTTTGCTTGGCGTTTTGCATTGACGTCAATGCACGTTTTTTCACGCTAGCTTTTTGCGGCGTTTTCTGCCTCTATTCAAAATCAATGGTTCCCTATGGGAGCCCATTGATTTGAATAGAAGCCGCACCAGAAGTCGGATCACGGTGATCCGACTTGCGGCGCGACTTGTGTGCTAGGTGTCTTAAAGGGGAACCCCCGCAAAAAATTTGCGTGTGGTTCCCCCCTCCCAAGAGCATACCAGGTTCTTCAATCTGGCATGGATTTTAAGAGGGGCACCCACGCCGAAAAAAACGGCGTAGGGTCCCCCCCAAAATCCATACCAGACCCTTATCCGAACACGCAGCCTGGCAGGCCAGGAAAGGGGGTGGGGACGAGCAAGCGCCCCCCCCCTCCTGGACCGTACCAGGCTGCATGCCCTCAACATGGGGAGTATGGGTGCTTTGGGGCAGGGGGGGGCTCTGCGCCCCCCACCCCAAAGCACCTTGTTCCCCATGTTGATGGGGACAAGAGCCTCTTTCCGACACCCATCAAACTTGTTTTTTCTCCCATTTATTGTGAGTTGTCTCTTCACATAGGGAAGGTGATACTAATGAGAGATAGTATAATATTAGACAGAAAATTGGATAGATCCTCTTCTACCTTAGCCCTCTTCACCAATACTGAGTTGAATGCCCAGGCAAAACAGTCCATGCCAGATCGAAGAGCCTGGTATGCTCTTGGGGGGGGACCCCACGCAAATTTTTTGCGGGGGGGTCCCCTTTAAGACACCTAGCACACAAGTCGCGCCGCAAGTCGGATCACCGTGATCCGACTTCTGGTGCGGCTTCTATTCAAATCAATGGGAATCATTGATTTTGAATAGAATGCCTGATGAGGCTTAACGCTGTGTCTACAACGTTAAGCAACGTTATTGAGCGTTTTGCCAGCTCGGCGTCAAAAACGCCATGACGCTGCAGCTTCAGAACACACTGGTCCCACGTTCTAGCTACAGCTCACTAACGCCGCCGCCCTCTACTGCTCAAAAACGTCAACGTTTTTTGAGGGCCATTGAATAACATGGAGAGCAGCAAAAAACGCCCAAAAACGTGGCATAACAAAAAAGGCCCGTGTGTATGAGGCCTAAAACTTGCCTGAAACACCTGGGGAAAGTTCCTGTCCAGGTATTTGACTTGGGAGGAGATGGAAAATATAGTTTCCTGTAAGCCTGTGATATTGGCTTGGTGTGAAGCGCAAACATTAACCACCTCCCACCGCTTCCTCCTTCTGAGTGGACGTTCCTGAACGTCTTTTAGAAGGAGCGAGATCTCACATCCGGACATCCCGCATCTCGGATCGGCAGGAGGCATCTGTAATTTGCCCTCCTGATCACATGATGGCTGTGTCCAATCACAGCCATCATGTGTTGTAAACAGCCTGGGGGACGTCACAAACAGCGGGATCAGGCACGATCCCGATGTGCCCGTGTCCCCCAAAGACCGGACAACATGCACGGCAGGAGGGCTCTGTGATTGGCCCTCCTGATCACATGATGGCTGTGCCCAATCACAGCCATCATGTAATGTAAGCAGAGAGCTGTTGCCAGGCAACCGGCTCTGCTTCTCCTCACAGAGCCAGTGACGAGAGGGAGAGCGGATCTGCGAGCTGGGCGTCAGTGTGTGTGATCTGTTTTTTACAGCTTTTTACACACTGATCACCCAGCTAGTGTCCCCAAACAGTGTCCCCATACAGTGAAAACACTAACACCTATCCCAGTAAACATCTGTCCCACATGTGTCCCACTGAACATCTATCCGTGATCATCTGGCACACATCTGTCTGATCATCTGGCACACATCTGTCCATGATCATATGCGCACACCTGTCCGTGATCATTGGCGCACATCTGGTGCTAATCTGTGATCAATCTGGCACATCTGTCACATCTATCTGTGATCATCTGGTGCACATCTGTCTGATCATCTGGCGCACATCTGTCCGTGATCTGGCGCACATCTGTTTGTGATCATATGCGCACATCTGTCCGTGATCATCGGCGCACATCTGTCACATCTATCTGAGATCATCTGGTGCACATCTGTCTGATTATCTGACACAAATCTGTCCATGATCATCTGTGCACATCTGGCACACATCTGTCTGTGATCATCTGGCACAAATCTGTCCATGATCATCTGCGTGCATCTAGCACACATCTGCCTGTGATCATCTGCGCACATCTGGAACACATCTGTCTGTGCTCATCTGCACACATCTGGCACAAATCTGTTTGTAATCATCTGCGCACATCTGGTGCACATCTGTCCGTGACCATCTGCGCACATCTGGTGCACATCTGTCCATGATCATCTGCCACATCTAATTCCATTGTCTTGGTGCTTCAGGACCTTCAAAAATGTGATAGGTACTCGGGAAATTAAATGAGTAATTTATGAACGCCTGACGGTGCTCCCTGCATGTTGTGCCTCTGTATGTAGCCAGCCTATGTAAAAGTCTCACACATGTGGTATCGCCATACTCAGGAGGAGAAGCAGAATGTGTTTTGGGGGGTTATTTTTGCTATGTACATGCTAAGTGTTAGAAAAATATTATAAATTGACAACTTTGTGTAAAAAAATACATTTTCACTTTCTTTCCACATTTTCCAAAAACTTGTGGAAAAAAAATAACATGTTCAAAAGACTCATTATGCCTCCTAGAATATACATTGGGGTGTTTTCTTTCCAAAATGGGGTCATTTTGATGGTAATTCCATTGTTTTGGTGCTTCAGGGCCTTCAAAAATGTAATCAGTAATCAGGAAACCAAATGTGTAATTTATGCTCCTAGAACAGCTGATGGTGCTCCCCGCATGTTGGGCCCTCTGTATGTGGCCAGGCGGTAGAAAAGTCCCACACATGTGGTATTGCCATACTCAGGAGGAGTAGCAGAATATATTTTGGGGTGTAACTGTAGGTTTACCTATGCCATGTGTAAGAAATAACATATTAATAATTGTTAATTTTGTGTTAAATAAAATAAAAAAATAAAAATTCTTAATTTTCCAAACTATTGTGGGCAAAAAATTGTAACTTCAAAAAACTTACTATGCCTCTTACTAAATACTTTGGTCTGTCAAAAACCAGACCCTTACAAAAAGGGGTAAGTTGGGGGGTATCTGTACTGTCCTGACATTTTAGGGCCTCAAGAAATTAGGTGGGCCATCAGTACATCAGGATTGATCAATTTTCACTGATATGTAGCCTAGCTTGTAGACTCTACAACTTTCACACAAACCTATTATCATACACTTATCAGGATTTTTTTTACCAAAGACATTCTGGCCTAAATTTATGACGGAATTAGATTTTATTGCATTTGTTTTAAAATAGAAAGTAGAAAATATTGTTTTTTTTTTCAAAATCTTCGCTCTTTTTTTAATTTATATCGCAAAAATTAAAACCCCAGTAGTGATAAAATACCACCAAAAGAAGCTCTATTTGTGTGAACAAAATGAACAAAATGATAAATATTTCATGTGGGTGACTGAGTAATTGTCATTCAAAGTGCGAGAGCACTGAAAGATGAAAATTGGTCTGGTAAGGAAGGGGGTGAAAGTGCCCAGTATTGAGGTGGTTAAAGGCACAATTACGTGTGGGGATTAAAGGAATTAAAGTACATTGTGCGAGATAATAGTGAATTTTGATAAAGCCATTATGGATTTTGAAGAAGAAAGTGTTGCATCAATAGATCTGGACACCATTTTGCATAGGAGGCCAAAAACATGGGTGTCTTGATGTCCACTGGGAAGGGAGAAGAAGAGAGGATGGAAGGGAAGGCAGAAGAAAAAAAGACAGCAAAGTGGTGTAAAAGCTCAATAAAAACAATCCGGCCAGCTCACAGAAAGCAGCCCGTACTTTTGGGACTTGCGCAAATGCAGTGACATCAGGGAGAAGCAACGTGCTGATGTCACCGCATTTGTGCAAGTCCCAGAAGTATGGGCTGCTTTCTGTGAGCCGGCCAGCTTGTTTTTATTGCGTGTTTACACCACTTTGCTGTAAGTGCAACCTATTTTTAACCCTTAGTATAAATCCTTTACATTTATTAAGGGTTAAAAATAGGTTGCACTTACAGCAAAGTGGTGTAAACACGCAATAAAAACAAGCTGGCCGGCTCACAGAAAGCAGCCCATACTTCCGGGACTTGCGCAAACGCGGTGACAGCAGCATGTCCCTGATGTCACTGCGTTTGTGCAAGTCCCGGAAGGGCGGGCTGCTTTCTGTGAGCTGGCCAGCTTGTTTTTATTGCGTGTTTACACCACTTTACTGTAAGTGCAACCTATTTTTAACCCTTAATAAATGTAAAGGATTTACGCTATGGAAGCCTCATCTTTCTTTTGGGGTCCTGTATGATGGAGTCCTTTCCGTGAATGGTGGACAATCTTCAGCCGGATTCCCTTAGCGGATTAAAAGGCCCTGGCTGGGTATATAGCCATAAGCGAGGAAGACCTCCCATAATAGGAAGTCATAAGGAGCTGGTAAGCAGCCATTCTACTAGGTGGTGTTTTTTTTCTCTTGAAGATAATTCACTATTTAAATATTATTAGTGCACCGTGGGATTTCTTTTTAACTTCATCACTGCATGGACTTTTGTTGCAGCACAGTGGGAGGGGGCGGCACAGTGGTGTAGGGGTTAGCACTTTCGCCTAGCAGCAAAAGGGTCGCTGGTTCAAATCCCAACCACAACACCACCTGCCTGGAGCTTGCATGCTCTCCCTGTGCCTGCATGGCTTTCCTCTAGGTACTCCGGTTTACAGACATGCTGGTAGGTTAATTGGCTCCTGTCTAAATTGGCCCCACTATATGTATGAATGTGAGTTAGGGGCCTTAGATTGTAAGCTCTTTGAGGGTAGGGACTGATGTGAATGTACAAGTACAGTATCTCACAAAAGTGAGTACACCCCTCGCATTTTTGTAAATATTTTATTATATCTTTTCATGTGACAAAGAAGCTGAGGGTAAAGTTGATGGACTGGCCAAGCATGTCTCCAGACCCAAACCCTATTGAGCATCTGTGGGGCATCCTCAAATGGAAAGAGGAGGAGCGCAAGGTCTCTAACATCCACCAGCTCTGTGATGTCGTCATGGAGGAGTGGAAGAAGACTCCAGTGGCAACCTGTGAAGCTCTGGTGAACTCCATGCCCAAGAAGGTTAAGGCAGTGCTGGAAAATTATGGTGGCCACACAAAATATTGACTCTTTGGGCCCAATTTGGACATTTTCACTTAGTGGTGTACCCACTTTTGTTGCCAGCGGTTTAGACATTAATGGCTGTGTGTTGAGTTATTTTGAGGGGACAGCAAATTTACACTGTTATACAAGCTGTACACTCACTACTTTATATTGTAGCAAAGTATCATTTCTTCAGTGTTGTCACATGAAAAGAAAGAATAAAATATTTACAAAAATGTGAGGGGTGTACTCACTTTTGTGAGATACTGTATATGTAAAACGCTGTGTAAATTGACGGTGCTATATAAGTACCTGAAATAAATTAAAATAAATGATGTAGAAAGGACAATTTGAGAGGGATGCCTCATCGGTACTTGATTTTGTGATTCTTTAGAATTTACATGTATTTCAGCAGGGTCTATAGGGCCAGGTCAGTGAAGATTGAAAGGTCAGGTTCTTTTGGGACCAGGCTGCTTGCATAAATGGCCTCTTAGGTTTTATTTTAAGTGTGTTTCACTATGATATCATGTGGAGGATAGTTGGTTCTTTTGGGGTCCAGGGCTCTATGGATGAGGTTGAATTCCAGTCTTTCCAATGGAACTGCCGTGATGATCTCTTGTAGTATGGCAGTAACAGTAGAGTTAATATCTTCAAAGAAGTCAGGGAGGCCACAAATTCTGAAATTTCCCCAACCCTTTTTTAAAATTACACAGCACTGTAAACCCACTGGGTTTGCCAATGAATTGGGTGCCACTTAGAGTTAGACACCCCTGTGAGTCTGCTAAGGAGACTGGGGTGCCTCTAAAAATACTTTTCAAAGACACCCTTTCTGGAAAAAGGTTGAGAAACACTGCTCAAAATCATTGATGTGGATACCTAAGTCTCTTATCTCCCATGTTTATTTGGTGGTAAGATTTTCAGTAGCAACATTCAGTATTTTCTGAAGAAAAAGTTTGAACTTTTCTAGAAGTACCGAATCAGGATAAGTTACTTCACTAGGGTCATCCAGTTGGGCAGTGGGAATGCTATCGTTCAAGGAATAATCCAACTTGGTTGTCAATTCCTAAGAGGAGTTGTGATGTTCAGGCGAAGGCTGCTGAGTAGACATCTTGACTTGTAGGCATTTGGCAGGGGTTGTGATTGTCTTGTGGTTGCTTGCAATTTCTTTACTTGTTTTAGAAGAGGCTGTGGTGGAATTTCCCCCCATGTTATAAAGATTTAGCTGATGTAGAATGAATATGCAGACAATGTAGTCAGGAGTGGTCACTTGGTTAGGTTTGGTGAGTAGATAAGGTTTGAGTATGTGGGCTAAAGTGTTGTCCTGGAGAGAAGGTCATTGAAGGGAGAGCTGGAAGTCGGGGCCCGGGTAGTAGGGAGCACTGATAAGGTATGGAAGGTAGACCCCTCATGAGGAAGGAAGCACTGGAGTGAAGGGTGAGAAGCTGTGATGAGTCTCACAAAGATGAGGAGGATGGATTGATGTGTCACAAGCTAAAATAGAAGAGCACTGTTCTTCAGGTCCAAAATCTGAAGAAATGTATGCTCCAAAACTATGGCAGTAAAGAACAGAGGCCCATGAGTTGAAGTGAGCAATTTACTGGGCCCTTTAGACGCATCTAACAGGTGGTGTTACAAATTTGTTTGGTTATTATGTTGTATATAATAATCAGTCTCACTGGGAGGGATAGAGACAATATCCTTATCACAGTTATGTTTTGCAACAGTTTTGAAAGTATTTGTAATATATTGAATAGAGGATAGTTGTCTGTTTCCCAGGACTGGTATGGTGGATGCTCCAGTGATAACGATGACACTCTGGCCGTCCCCAGGATCTTGCTGGGTACTATTTCTTTCAAGAGTTCTCGCAGAGTGATACAGCCGCGAAACATACCCATGAAGACCTCTAACACCAGCAGACACACAATTCCAGGATGTTCCTGAATACGCGATACCAGATACTCTGAGAGATCCTATGGCATAAAGGTCCCCCACAACTTTCCACAATTATTGAAGTGTTCCCAGAATAATGTCATGGAACACCGACGACGAAGTGGGATTGGAGACCTACGGAACGTATCCCTTCCCCGGTTGACTCTCGTCCTCAATGCCTACCCCCCTCTCCCCCCCCTCCCCCCCCCCCCACCTATTTCCCGATTACTCTACATTTCCCTAACCTCCCTCCCTCTCCCTCCCCCCCATACAAGTCCTTCTTTCTCTTCCTTTATACTCGCTTTCCCTCCTCTCTTTCTGCGCCATTTACCAAGATGGGCCCAGAGACAACCCCACAGGACTACGTTGCCCACGGACACGACTTTAATGAGAACCAACAAAAATGCACACACCTACAAGAGAAAGATATTAACCCCTAGACATAGAGTCCCTCTCCCCTCTTCACATATGATAGAGACCCCATACTAACTCCTAAATATCCCTAAGTATCCACCTGATATTTCATACCTGAAAGTATGGAGATACACTCAAGCTACTTGAATACTGCCGTCTAGAGTAGAGGCATGTACACACCAGGCATAATAGACGTACCCTATTACTATACATCTACAGTTTATCTTGCCCTCCGTGTACTGTGGAATAAATGATACGCTCCCGGATCAACAGAGCTATATGTCGATTAAAACAGTGACATGATTATATCGGGTTGTTCGGGTTTCCAAATGTAAAATGCGTGTTTATCATTATTGCATCTGCTGTTCCTGTACTGTAATTGTACATGTTGATTATAAATAAAACTTTTTTTAAAGGAAAAAAAAAAAAAAAAAAAGAGTTCTCAGCCATGATGGAAATAGTGGTCTGGCTCTTGGCGGGAGTTATGCAAGTATATCAAAATTCCCTGATGGGTAGGTGTCAGTCTGGAGAAGTGGGCAATGCTAGGTTGGCTTCAATTGCCTGCAGTCTGCTCTAGGTAACGCCCACAAGTGCTTCTGAGCCTCCATGATTGAAAGAACTAAAATCCAATGAATGAGAGGGGCGATCCAGGGATAGTAAGGCTGGGGAGGAAAGCACTAGAGGATGCTGGGGAGGAAAGCACTAGATGATGCTGGACATCATCCAGCCAGAATATGAGGCAGGCTGTACCTGACGTGCTGCAGCTTCTAATGCATACTGTGGAAGCTCACAGTGTGCACTGACATCAGATTAAGCAATATCAGTACAAGAGAGGAGTCTGTGCAACTGTGCAAGACAGAAGGTAAGGCTGGAGTTGAGCTTTAGGCTCGGTTCACACCTAGGCGATCCGACTTTGCTAGGCGATTTGAAAGCGTTTTGAAAGAGACTTCAGAGCTACTTTGGGCATTACAACACGACCTGAAGAGACCTCCATGCCAGACGACTTTGCCTGTGGCCAATCAGAGAAGAGAGGGAAGGGGAGTTGCCTTTAAAAATTATTTTATTTTTCCTGTAAAATCGCTTCTTTATAGACGGTAATCCGACTTGGAAGCGACTTCCATTGACTTCTATGGGCTCAAATCTCCTAGTAGTCGCTTTGAAATAGTACAGGAACCTTTTTTGAAATCGCCTTGGAGTCGGAACGACTTGAGTAGCTCATATTAAGGCGACTCCATTCATTACAATGGGATTTCTGATCTCAGGCGATTTGAGGCAAATTGAGGCGACACAAGTCGGATCGCAAATCGTCTTGGATCGCCTAGGTGTGAACCACCCCTAAATGATGAGAAAAATGCTAAAAGTTGTGACAAGATAGTGGCTCTGAAAGATGTCTCTTTTGAACAGCCTATTACAATTCTACTGCAGTGGCTCTTGTTGTGATAAGTATAGTGATACTGCCATCTGGTGGTTCTCTAAGCATCAAGCATAGATTTAGTGGAAGACCTGCATTGTATTGTCATTATATAATGCAATTATTATTATTATTATTATTATACAAGATTTATATAGCGCCGACAGTTTGCGCAGCGCTTTACAATATTAGGGCAGACAGTACAATTACAATACAATTCAATACAGGAGGAATCAGAGGACCCTGCTCGTTAGAGCTTACAATAAACGCCTTGCTTTTTTGAACAGTCGCAAAAGTGATGAAATGTAACCAATTTTTGATTTAAAGAGGTAACATTGTATTTCACATAATTTTAGTGTAAAGCCATGAGGTTCTTCTTAACAATCCTAAATATGACGAAGGCCAGCAATAGCACTATAACAGTTTTTCACAAGATATTGGTGGGTGAATATTCCAACATTTGCTTAACCTCCCTGGCCTTAATCCCGAGTGTGGCTTGGGGTGGAATTTCATTACCATTAGCCGTAACCCCGAGCCACACTCGAGATTGCACCTCTGGATCCAGGCAATGTTACTCACCTTGTCCCCTGGATCCAGCGATGTCCTCCGCAGTGTCTGCGGGCTGTGTCTTCCACCCCATGCCTCTGTGTGCTGGGCTCCGTTCCCTGCGAGCGTCGCGTCGCACGGGGACGGAGACCGGCGGCAAATTCAAAAAGTGAAACACACACAGCACATACAGTAAACTGTAATCTTATAGATTACTGTATGAAAACATTTCACATTCCCTTTGTCCCTAGTGGTTTGCCCAGAGCCCTGCATGCACTTTTATATTATTTATGTCATTCTTTCTGCCTGGAAACATGAGAATGTCCATAGCAACCAAAAAGTGTCCCTTTACGTCAAAAGTGTTTTTTGATCGGCTAGAAAACACCGATAGTAAATAAGAATGATTTGCAGAATTGAGTGATACTGATTTTTGGGGAAATTTATCATCAGACACTGAAAGTGACGACAGCGACAATTCTGCAACTGAGCAAATTTCAGTGTTTTTGGTTTGATTACATTATTGTATAAATTGTATTACTATTACCTTATTATTTTTGATAATTATTTATAGTTATTTATTATATTATAATTTATGAGTTCATTTTTCAAACTTTATCATACCCGGGATGTCTACTAGACTCTGGTTTGGACAGATTTAAGTGATTTATTCCTAAGAATTACAGGCCTACAATATAAAACACCAAATTTTCATGCAAAATAATTGTACCGCTTTCAGCACCAAAAATCTGAAATAATCATACCGCCAGGGAGGTTAAAGCGGATCCTCACCACATCTGAGGACCAGAAACCAAAAACCATTATTTAATTTATTTTTAATATGTAAAGCAGACTCCCCCATCCATCCATGTCTCCATGCTTTATTTTGTTGAGAAATGACTTTGAAAAACACCCCTTAACCACTTAAGGACCGGAAGGATTTCCAGCTTTAGGACCGGAGCCCTTTTTGCGATTCGGCGCTGCGTCGCTTTAACTGACAATTGCGCGGTCGTGCGACGTTGTACCCAAACGAAATTTACGTCCTTTTTTCCCCACAAATAGAGCTTTCTTTTGGTGGTATTTGATCCCCTCTGCGTCATTTCTGATCGCCGCTATAAACAAAAGAAGAGCGACAATTTTGCAAAAAACCCAAATTTCTTACTTTTTGCTAAAATACAAATCCAAAAAAAATATATAAAAAAAACATTTTTTTTCACCGTTTTTGGCCGATTTATATTCTTCCACATATTTGCGATAAAAAAAAAAATCGCAATTGGCGTTTATTGATTGGTTTGCGCAAAAGTGGTCGCGCTTACGGGTGATGAGAATTCATTTTTGGGGTTTTTATTTATTTATTTATTTTTTACTAATAATATCGGCGATCTGCGATTTTTTGCGGTACTGTGATATTTCAGCGGACATGTCAGACCATTTTGACACTTTTTTGGGACCATTGGCATTTATACAGCGATCAGTGCTATAAAAATGCACTGATTACTGTGTAAATGTCATTGGCAGTGAAGGGGTTAACCTGCAGGGGGTGCTCTAATGGTTAAGTATGTTCCCTGGGCGTGTTCTAACTGTAGGGGGACTGCTCTAACAGGGGAAGGGAAGTGGTCACAGCCTTCATGTACAGGAAGGCTGTGATCACAGCCCTTCCCCCTTCACAGAGCGGAGGTCCGTGTTTACTTACACGGACCTCCGCTCCTTCGCTCCGGGGGGGCCATCGCGGGTAGCCGGCGGCAATCGAAGCCGCCGCACCCGCTCCCCGGCCCTCCCCGGACACAGTGAGCGCGCGGGCACGCCTCCGGCGGCGCGCGCGCGCTCACTAGGCGCGATCACGCGGCCGCCGTCAGATGACGGCGATCCGCGTTACAGAGCCACTTTGCCGCCGTCAATTGCCGATTGACGGTCGGCAAGTGGTTAAGCATTTCTGGCCGTGGCCATCTTGAGTAAGGGCAAATGATTCATGTAGCATTTACTTCCTGGAATCCATCTGCTCTTATCTCAAACGTGCATGCAGGAGAGTGTGCTTAGCTGAGAAAATCCCTCCTCCTCTTCTCCCCTCCTGAAGACTTATGAGATGTTTGACATCAATTGCCTAGGCAAGAAACCAGAATGTAGCTGACGAAATGTAGAAAAAGTTCAAAATAAACATGATATACTTTCCTATCTATTTACTAATGCTAGCAGCATGAGAATTAAAAATAAACAATGTTGATTAGGGGAATGAAGTTCCACTTAATGTCAGACCACTGCAAGGCTGTAGGTCACTCTACTGATGGGGCTGCAGGGACCTACCCTATAGTAGTAATAGTAATTAGAGGAAGTCAGGCCAGCAAATATTATCTGATTTAACCACTTAAGGTCCCACTCTTCAGTATTTTTGCTAGAAAATTACTTAGAACCCCCAAACATTATATGTATATTTTTAGCAGAGACTATATAGAATAAAATGGCGGTCATTGCAATTTTTTAAGTCACATGGTTTTTGCACAGCGGTTTTTCAAAGCAATTTTTTGGAATAAATACACTTTAATGAATTAAAAAAAAAAACACAATATATACCCCAATTTTTGTGTAAAATATGAAAGATGATGTTACGCTGAGTAAATATATACCGAACATGTCATGCTTTAAAATTTACGTAAGCTTGTGAAATGGCGCCAAACTATGGTACTTAAAAATCTCCATAGGCAAAGCTTTAAAATTTCTACAAGTAACCAGTTTAGAGTTACAGTGGAGGTCTAGTGGTAAAATTATTGCTCTCGCTCAGACGTTTGCAGCCTTACCTCACATGTGTGGTGCAAACACCGTTTAGATATGCGGGCGTGACCTACGTATGCGTTCACTACTGGGAACGGGGGAACTTAAAAAAAAACGTTTTTTATTTATTTTATTAGCAAAAAAGGTTTTCCCTCAAAATGTGGGGATTTTCAGGGCACAGATAATGGATTCAGGTTTGTAAAAAAATAGGTTTCGTTTATTACAAAATTTCAGCATAGAAAACACCATATAAGTCAAAAAAGACAATAACAGAAACATTATTTGCTTTGGATAAAAAAATGTTTGGACTTAGGTAATAGACACGGGACTTTTAGGGGTGTAAAACTCCCTTTTGGAAAAAACGATTATTTTATTTATTTTTTGCAAAAAAAAATTCAAGGGGGCAAGGGTCATCACTTGCGTATGCATCCAGTGCGGGCGTATAGATTTGCCACAAACGTGGTGTGTACACTCCATTCCGACGTTTGCAGACTCGCTCTCGTTATTAAAATGGTGATCTGGAGGTGACATTGAGATTTGACCAATGAACATCTTTAAAATTTCGAAACGGATACCTCTAAAAATTCA
>BLSH010536195.1:1027414-1043767 GCA_018402905.1 Glandirana rugosa | reverse complement strand
ATGAGATTTTGATTGGAAATATGAAACATGCATGTTTTTTCAAAGAAATGTGAAAAAATAACCCAAACATATGTTTGTATATATATTCCGCAGTGGGAGTCTTGTCTTGTATGAATGCCCCTGAAGAAAGGATTGGAAATATCCTGAAACATGTCGGGCTTAGTGAACTACTTGGCAAGAATCATACACAATATAAGACAGTAAAATTGCTGCTGTTTAATTCATATAAATCAACTCCTGCTATGATTATAAGTATTATGTATTTATGATCTTTTATGATTCTGTTATTGTCTTTTTTGACTTATATGGTGTTTTCTATGCTGAAATTTTGTAATAAACGAAACCTATTTTTTTACAAACCTGAATCCATTATCTGTGCCCTGAAAATCCCAACATTTTGAGGGAAAACCTTTTTTGCTAAATTTCTATATTCTGGGATGCGTGGCACATAGGGCATTTTCTGCCCAAGTGATCAAATACTAATTTATATTTATTTTATTACATTTTTTTATTTTTACACTGTCCCTTTAAAAATGTTTTTTCTTTTTAAATCACTTTTATTGCTATAGCAAGGAATGCAAACATCCCTTGTGATAACAATACAGCATGACAGGTCCTCTTTATGGAGAGATCTCTCTTTTACCCTTAAAAGCAAAAGATTAAAAAATATATATATCTTTTGCTTTAAGAAAAAAAACGCATGTTTGCATGGCCCGAGAACTGGAAGTGATGTCATGATGTCGCTCCGGACCTCCAAGTACATAGAGATGAGCAGTGGCCATCTTGCCATTGCTCAACTCTATGGGAATTGACTGCCGACGCCGGATGGTTCCTGGGCTCACCGATTGGTAACGTAAGCCCAGGTATCTGCCGCTGAGATCACTTTTATTGGAAAGCTGTCCGCCTGAGGGAAAAAAAAATACAGAGGTTATGGCATCTAGCTGCAGCCATAACCCTGGTATTTAACGTCAAAATCATGATTTAAATTCCTAGTTAGGTGGTTGGCAAGTGTGACTGCCATACTACTTAACTGAACAAGCTTTTAATTACAGCTTAGGAGGAATAAAAACCCAGGATTTTTTTTACCTGTTCAAACTCCTCTTGCAGAATACATTTAAATCCTGATGAATGGGAATCTGTCCAAACGCGTTGGTTGTCAATGATAGACACTTTTATTGTGGCAAATATAAATTATATACTACTGGGATCCCTATATGGGAATGTATACCCCATTCATTATATAATAAATCAAATATTGAATTATATCAGCCAAGTTATCAGTTGGTAAAAAGTAACATTTTATAATATTGTGTTAAACATATCACTTAAAGCATTAATAAGGCCTCATACACACAGACTTTTTTGGCGCCGGCGTTTTCTGGCATTTTTTGCAGCTCTCCATGTTAGTCAATGGCCCCATAAAAACGCCAACGTTTTTGAGCTGTAGATGGCATCTGCGTTAGTGAGCTGAAACTAGAACCCGCGGCCAGCGTGTTCTGAGGCTGTAACGTTTTGGCGTTTTTTGACGCCGATGCCGCAAAACGCTCACTAACGCCGTACCGGCGTTTTTTGACGCCAACGTTTTTAGATTGAAAAATAGCAGAGGGATGATTTTTTTTTTAAAAACGCCTATTGACGCCGACGCTCACTAACACTAACGCTGACGCATAACGCCGAAAAACGCTGATTTTTTTTCCTTGACGTTGGGCCCGACATTTTGTTTATTTTTTAACTACTTCAGCCCCGGAAGGATTTCACACTTTAGGACCAGAGCACTTTTTGCGATTCGGCACTGCGTTGCTTTAACTGACAATTGCGCGGTCGTGCGACGTTGTACCCAAACAAAATTTGCATCCTTTTTTCCCACAAATAGAGCTTTCTTTTGGTGGTATTTGATCATCGCTGCGTCATTTCTGATCGCCGCTATAAACAAAAGAAGAGCGACAATTTTGCAAAAAAACCCAAATTTCTTACTTTTTGCTAAAATACAAATCAAAAAAAAAAAATACAAAAAAACATTTTTTTTATCGGTTTTGGCCGATTCATATTCTTCCTCATATTTGTGATAAAAAAAATCGCAATTGGTGTTTATTGATTGGTTTGCGCAAAAGTGGCCGCGTTTACTGATGATGAGAATTAATTTCTGGGGTTTTTATTTTTTTAAAAATTTTATTACTAGTAACGGCGGCAATCTGCAATTTTTAGCGGTACTGTGATATTGGGGCAGACATGTCGGACCATTTTGACACTTTTTTGGGACCATTGGCATTTATACAGCGATCAGTGCTATAAAAATGCACTGATTACTGTGTAAATGCCATTGGCAGTGAAGGGGTTAACCTGCAGGGGGCGCTCTAAGGATTTACTGTGTTCCCTGGGCGTGTTCTAACTGTTTGTGGGCTGCCCTGGCTGGGGAAGGGAAGTGATCACAGCTTCCATGTAGAGGAAGGCTGTGATCACAGCCCTTCCCCCTCTCACAGAACGGAGGTCCGTGTTTACTTACACGGACCTCCGTTCTTTCAGTGCGGGGGGGGCATGGCGGGTAGCTGGTGGCGATCAAGTCCGCCGCACCCACTCCCTGGCCCCCCCCCAAACACAGTGAGCTCACAGTGCACGATCTCGCAGCCGCCGTCGTATGACGATATCGAGCCACTGCGGTTGACGGTCGGCAAGTGGTTAAGATTAAGAAACATCCGTGTGTATGAGGCCTAAAAATGAAATCTGGACCAGTCCCTATGGCTGAACTTCTATAGGGCCTCTCTCTGATTCAGTTTTATATATTAGTTTCACTTTGAGCTATTGAGTTCTGTAAAAACAGGCTTTCCATAAAAGTAGCCTGGAATAATAGAAAACATGGAAGATGAAGCCAGGAAACTGCACCTGCTGCCCTGTAATATAAAACGCCCCTATGCAGCATTTCATATTTTCCTGACTAAAAAAAGGACATTGTTTTTTAAATGTAATTTTCAGTTTTGAACATAATAAATATACATAATAACACCAAGACTGTGAGATCCATTTGGCATTTTGTGAAAGTTACACAGTACCTACAGAAGAATCATTGATACATAAGTCAGTGCTATATGGTGAATAGGCAAGAATGTACATTTTAGATTTCGCACAGTTTTACCAGACAGGAAAAAAAATCAACAGCAACACTGAAATAAAAAAAATAAAACAAAAAGCATTTTTATACTGTAGGGTAAGGCTAGAACTCCATGTCAGTTCGTTATTATTGTCTGTATCAGATTTTCCTTACTTCCTGCATGGTGAAAGTGCTGTTACTATGACAGGAAGAGAGGGTAAATCTCCCTAATGGAACCCTGGATAGCAGTAAAAACCCAACAGGGGTTCTAATTGATCCCTATGCTATCCAAAGCTGGAAAATGTTTTGGCTGGACTTTCAGATCAAATTTACTCCTTTATCCTGAAGTTGTGTAATGCTGATTTCCTGACGGCTCCATGGTAGCACAGCTGGGTATTGGCTCCGCCCCCCCCAATGCCTCCAGGACTTAACTCATATAAATTTGAGCCCACCTACTACCTCAGAGTTCTGTAACTAGGTTCCAGCACTTAATTATACTGTTTTTCAAGATGCAATTTGGTTGAAACCTCAAATTGTTGTTTCCGAAATGGCATCTCCCATTGGTGTTGGACGTTTTTGCATCAGATGCCTTCAATCACCCTGTGGTACCTCTCACTGAAAACTGCTTTACTGGTGGCAATTACATCAGTCAGAAGATAGTCAGCATTGGCAGCCTTGTGGTAAAAGAACCCATACTCGCGTACTTCCCAGACAGGATGGTACTCATACCAATGTTCGAATTTGTGCCAGAAGTGAACTGACCTTCAGAGTCTCCATATCACACAAGAGGTTGTCCTTCCTAGGTTTCTTTTGGGGAGTACTCTAGAAATTAGCCCATCGGATGTGGGCCAAGCTTTACAATGTCTAATCAAGGCAACTTCTACCATCAGGAAATCGGAGCATCTGTTTGTCATTCCAGGTGGAACACAAAATAATTTCACTGCTTCCAACAAGATTATTGCCTTTTGGTTGGTGAAGCTTATCTTCTTGGCCTACAAGTTGAAAAGGTTGGCTGTGCCAAGAGAATCACTGCACTCTTCACTAGAAGGGTCTCAACCTTGAGAGTGGCAGCAGGCCGAGTGTCTGACACTATCTGCAAGGCAGCTATGTGGGCACCAAAATATATACGTTAATGGCTCATTACTGTATAGAAGAAGCCTTAAAGTGGTTGTATACTCTCTTTTTTTACTTTTACCTACAGGTAAGCCTATAATAAGGCTTACCTGTAGGTAAAATGAATATCTCCTAAACCTACATGGTTTAGGAGATATTCTCCCTTCATGCAGCCGCTGATGTCATGCCGACCTTGCCGGAAAGATGGGCTCTCGAGGCTCCGGCCACTCACAGCACCAAAGCCGCATACCCGGAAGCAGGGGCGTAACGATAGGGGTTGCAGGGGTTGCAATTGCAACCGGGCCCCATGGTCCGGGGGGCCCATGTGCCTCCCTTGTACACCTGAGTAGGAGGGATGGCGGGGGTGGCATTTAGAGGACCCAATCTCCTCCATTTTCCTCTATCCAGTTTACTTGTCTTCTGCTGTTCCCAGGGTCCCTGTGTGCTTCCCTGGTCCCCCTGGGGCCTGCTGCAGAACTTGTGAAAGGGCCCCACTGCAGTACCGTAATAAAGGGACCCACGATAGGCGTAAAGGGCCCCAGGATCAGTGGGAAGAGGGAAGGGCCCTGGCCAGGGGTCAGGGGGCCCTTCATAATTTCTTGCACCGGGACCCTGAAGGTTCTAGTTAAGCCTCTGCCTGGAAGGATGCCCCGAGGGAACATGTTGGCTTCCTCTGCGGCGACCGAGCGGACCCGTCGGAGCTTTGTTCTGAGGTAAGCATTTTATAATAAGCCAGTTATGCGGTGCATACTAACTAGCTCATTATGCCTTTCCCTTACAGGTTCTTTTTTTTTTTTTTTTTTTGCTGGTATACAACCGCTTTTTTTTTTTTTTCCAAAGTTTTTCTTGATTTTATAAATGTTTAAAAAAAAAAATACAAAGGTCAGCATTATAGACAGTGTGTACAAGCTTGAGGATACACAATTCTAGGTACAATATATTACAAAAGTAGCAGTGTTAACATCATACTTAATAGACTTTACGGTGCACACTGTGGGATAGGGGGACGCAATTATTAGACAATCTCTTCTTGTGTGTGGATTACTTGCATAAGTATTCTGTGAAGATCCATGCTTCCCTCCCCCCTACCCATCCGCCCCTAATGGGATCAGACTGTGGACGGGAGGGGGAACTGAGCTTGGATTACAACAGGATGTCTGGCTTATGGCTTGTGGTGGTGGAATAGGTCCCTTTTTAGATAAATGGGTTTCATGCGAGTTGCGCTTGTTTGGTGGATAAAGGTTAAATGGGTGGTATACTACCTCTTTAACCCCTTCAGACCCGGAAGGATTTCCCCCTGAATGACCAGAGCACTTTTTATGATTCGGCACTGCGTTGCTTTAACTGACAATTGCGCGGTCGTGCAACGTTGTACCCAAACAAAATTGGCGTCCTTTTTTTTCCACAAATAGAGCTTTCTTTGGGTGATATTTGATCACCTCTCCATCACTTCTGATCACCGCTATAAACAAAAAAATAGTGACATTTTGGAAAAAAAAAAACAATATTTTTTACTTTTTGCTATAATACATGTCCAAAAAAATATAAAAAAACGAATTTATTTATCAGTTTTGGCCGATATATATTCTTCTACACATTTGTGGTAAAAAAAAATCACAATCGGCGCATATTGATTGGTTTGCGCAAAAATTGCCGTGTTTACAAACCATGAGAATTAATTTATGGCGTTTTTACTATTTTTTTTTTTTTTTTTTTACTAGTGGTGGCGATCTGCAATTTTTATTGGGATTGTGATATTGCTGCGGACATTTCTGGCATTTTTGACACTTTTTTTGGGATCAATGAAATTTATACAGCGATCAGTTCTAAAAAACCCCACTGATTACTGTATAAATGTCACTGGCAGGGAAGGGGTCAACTGTGTTCCCTAGGTGTGTTCTAACTGTATGGGGGCTGGGCTGCCAGGAGCATAAGAGATCTAATTGATCCCGAGTACAGGGATCAGTAGATCAGTGTCATGCTGCCTGTCAGAACAGGGAACCGCCGTGTTTACATTGGCGTTTCCCATTCTTCCTCTGTAAAAGGTGATCACGTGTCGCCGGAGGGCATCGAGTCCGCCCAGACCCGCGGGCACCGCAAATCCGCAGCCACACTACCGCAGTAAATGTACACGACACAGTCGGGAAGTAGTTAATGACAGTTGAGTTTGACAGAGGCATCCTGGCTTCTGTTTTTAGCCAGAATTGAGGAGTGTAGCATTATCCCATCCCTGTTTGGCTAGTTAGTTCCCAGCTGTGCTGTCATGGAGCCGTCAGGAAAACAGAAAACTGAATTCAAATACTTACCGTAATTTTCCTTTCCTGACGAGCTCCATGGCAGCACAGATCCCACCTGGCTTGGTAGGACTAGTTACAGAATGCCGCGGCTGTAGGCGGGCTTAAATTTATATGAGTTAAGTCCTGGAGGCATGGGGGCGGGGTTGGGGGTGGAGCCTATACCCAGCTGTGCTGCCATGGAGCTTGTCAGGAAAGGAAAATTACGGTAAGTATTTGAATTCAATTTTCTGTTTCTGAGACAGTTACACCAGGTTGTAGCACAGTCATCAACCACCTCAATACCATAGGACAGGGGTAGGCAACCTGGGGCCCTCCAGCTGTTGCAGAACTACAGGTCCCATCATGCCTCTGGGAGTAATTGTAACTGTCAGCCTTGCAATGCCTCATGGGAAATGTAGTTCCACAACAGCTGGAGGGCTACTGGTTGCCTACCCCTGCCATAGGATGTCCATGAATGCCCTTACGTTGTAGTGGTTATACCAGGATGATGCCTGCAGGCATCATCTTGGTATCAGAATTTGCAGCCGACAATTCTGCTTTAGGCAGAAGTGATTTGAGTGGCCCCTCCCGACGCTGCCTTCTGTGTCTGATTGGCTGCATTTGGAGGCAGGGGAGAGATTTGATATCTAATGGACCCCAGATCTCTCCATAAAGAGGACATGTCTCGACCCATGCTGTCACAAGGGATGTTGTTCATCGCTTGTGATAGCAATAAAGTTGATAAAAAAAGTTGGATAAAATAAGTAATAATAACAAAAATGGAAGCATCCCCCCCCATGCTTTCGTGCAAATGCGAATGCATACTTAAGTTCCACACGCTTATGTAAACGGCGATCGCACCACACTTGTGAGGTATTGTCGCGAACGTCAGAGTGAGAGCAATAATTCTAGCACCAGACCTCCTGTGTATCCCTAAGCTGGTAACCTGTAAAGGCGTTTAAAGCTTTGTTTATGGAGAATTTTAAGTACCGTAGTTTGGCGCCATTCCACAGGCGGACACAATTTTAAAGCGTGACATGTCAGGTTTCTACTCGGCATAAAATCATCTTTTATGTTTTACCAAAAATAAAAATTGGTATTATCTTGTGTTTGTGTGCAATAAAATTAATTGAAGTGTATTTTTTCCCAAAAAATTGCGTTTGAAAAACCACTGCGCAAATACCGCGTGACATACAAAAATTGCAACACCCACCAATTTATTGTATAGGGTCTCTGCTAAAAATATATATATAATGTTTGGTAATTGGTAAGTATTTTTTACATGTATGAGTGAAAGACCAAAATAAGGGACAAATGAGGAGGAAAGAGGGACTTAGTTCCAAATCAGGGACATTTGGGACCAATGTGTAAGGAGTATGTCAGGGTCAAAGACTCTTCCTGTGTAACCTGTCCACACATAGGCAATGAGGCCATCTGGGAGGCAAAGGAGAAACCAAGTACTACATGGCCCAGGAGAGGAGGAAAGAGCCCTTTTCTACAGCTTTAAGTAGAATCTTAAAAAATGTTAGTGGGCAAGTTTTTTTTTATTGTAGCCTCCTAGCCAACTGCTTTAGATTGTGCACTGAGTTGTGCATGTGCAGCTCAGTGTACAGTACAATCTTGGCATGGATTAGTGCTGCACGGGAGTTATGTCACATGAATCTGCCAGTCAAGGTGTAGGAAGATGGAAGTATCGGTGAGAAAATTTGCATTGCTGGAGTACAGGTAAGTACTGTGGACTTAAGATTCAAGTCAACATGTATACCAAAATATGCCATAAAAAGCTGCGCTCAAAACAAAACAATACAAATGAGATGAAACACCCTAATTAATAGGTGATTGAGTCCATATACATTGCAATGCCACAATAGCATCAGGTAAAAGCTTCTGACAAATCCCCAGTGTGCTCAAACTTCATGTGTGTCCACCACCAGATATTGAGAGGCTTACCAGACCCAGCTGGGTAATGAGCATGGAATTAAAAATTGTCAGGCCACCGCTCCTTTGGGATAGTATAACCAGTTTCCTCCAGGTTCTTATACCAACATTAAATCTCCCATGGAATGCAAGTAAATTCGCCACCTCACTAGGTACAGGATGTCCACTCTTGCACTCCTCGTCCCGACGGACGGATGTTACCATGGGCACCGACAAAAGACAAAGGAGGGCCCAATAGTGAAGTACTGCATACACAGGTTTATTATACAAAAGTTAAGGTACTCACATAAATAAAACAAATAACAGCATGTAACAGATAAGACCGGATGGTTCCCGTGCTCCGGGTATGTAAAAACACCAATGGTGACATTAGCGCGTCCTCCCGACGTACGTTTTGTCAAAAATGACGTCGTCTGGGGATTTTTATACAACATATATACCACTTTCTAAGAGTAGCCAGGCCACAATAAGGATAAATAAGGCCCCTTGCACATTGGGCATCTAGCCCCTATGCATCCAAATCCTGGAATATTATTGCACCCAAGAGGCACAGGTGCAGCATCCAACCCAGCTACTTACAGCCTGTCAAAGTCTCTGAAATACGCTGTGGCTGGATGGGGCTGAAGGCTGTACTGGGCAGTACTTACATTTAGGGCCCTATGCGTTCAGGACGTATGCGTGGAACATGAATACCACTTGGTACAGTATTTCAGCCTGCTATAGACTTTGACTGGCTGCAGTCAGCAGCGCCAGACGCTGCACCTGTGTCTCGTAGGCACACTAAAATGTTGGGACTGGATGCTAAAAGCCTAATGTTCAAGGGAGCTAACAGTTAAAGATTTGTGACATGGGACCACATTTACTGATGCTAACAATGTTGATGCCAATCAGGGCTGGTGCTTAACTATTTTGTGCCCTAGGCAAGACTAACACCACCACCAGATGGTAGTCTTGCCTAGGGTGCAGGTGCCTACAGTCGGGTGCAGATTGTCAGAGTGGACTCACTGGGGTGGCAAAACGTCTCCATCCTGAGACATGGTGCCCGTCTCCTCCACCTCTCCTAGCTGTCCTCCGACTCTCGGGAGCAGGCTGGGTGTCCTCACAGTCTGAGCTGCTGCTGACCTCCTCCACAGCAGCCATGACGGATGTCCTCCACAGCTGCTGCTTTTTCTGGATTGGCCAGCAGTCAGCAGAGAGTCAGTCAGTGCCTGTGCAGGGTGGTGGTCTTCAGCCCCTCGTATTCCCTGGCCAGGCTAGTAGGGAAGTCAGCAGCCGTGGCTGTGCCCCCTAGGCAGCAGTGCATCCTAGCAGCTGCCTAGTTCACCTAGTGGCATCGCTGGCCCTGATGCCAATGAAAGTGTAGCTGAAATGCATCTGGTAGTGAATAATAAGATATGGCAGAGAACAGAGGTAAAATGGACCGCTGTACAAGCAGACACAACATGCAGCAGGTGATCTGTGATTTTTTGATAGGAACTATACTGTACAGATAGCAGTTCAAGAGGATTAAAGCATATGTAAATGGTCACCTTGTAAAACAGCACATTCAGTTTAAAAAAAGAAAAGAAACAAACACAAAACATTTGTGTATAGATATAAAAATATATATATAAAATCCTTTGTTTCCCTTTTTATAAGTGATCACATTCCCTCTGTTATCAGCAGCACAAAGAGGTGAGGGAGGAGAAACAGCAGCACACTGATCTTCCCAGTGATAGGCTGTGCAGGGGAGGTGTGTCAGGACAAGTCTGATCATAGGAGGAGAGCAGGCTGAGCTCCCAGCATAGCTAGAGAACCGACCCCCCCACTAGAAAAAATACTGCATAGTAGTTGCAGAGTAAACTGCCTAGTTGCCTTTAGTAAATCAGCCCTATAGAGTTTGAGATTATTAGGAGCAATACCCCGTGAAATTACTCAAATTAACCAAAATGAAATAGCTAAGTGTGCTATTTTTTATGCAGTAAAATACATTTCACAAACACTTATTATTAGAGGTTATCACCTTGCTTCATGGTTTCAGCTAATAATTTAAGAACACAGAGGGGTTTATTTACTAAAACTGGAGAGTGCAAAATTTGGTGCAGCTCTGCACAGAAACCAATTAGCTTCCAGGTTTTATTGTCTAAGCCTTATTGAACAAGCTGAAGCTAGAAGCTGATTGGCTACCATGCACAGCTGCACCAGATTTTGCACTCTCCAGTTTTAGTAAATCAACCGCACAGTGTCATGCCATTGCTGCCTCATTAATGGATTCTATCTGTCACAGACACTTTCAATTACTTTGTTTTCCCTCTATCTTCCAGCATTGCTTCTCATCACTATTGATCAATTTGGGGTCCTCTCCGCTTGGTTGTCAGAAGTTGATGTTTACATTTCTGTGTTGTTGCTGCCAACTGACATTTTTTTCTATAATTCATTTTTCTTATTTTTTTAAAACACAAGGTCCTCTGATAGTAGTCACCAAGGCTTAACTTTATAACAATTCTCTGTGTTGTCGCTGACCCTTGAAACCTTTAAAAATAAATCTTCTTTTTCTGACCTAAAAATTGTAATTTACTTTAATGCACTTGGCAAAGCATAACGTTTTATTATATTTTCATCTGCAGATTTTCTGCATGTGTGTGGAAATTGAAGAGGAATGTTCCCCCGATTTACAATGGAAAAAAAATATTTTAATTCCATAAACAAAAACTGTTGTAGGGAAATTTTTGATGTCTTGGTGGAGCAGGCATGGCCTTCCTAATAATACTCCATACCAATCAGCTCAACATGCAAAATCAAATGTGAACTCTAGAGGGCGTGCTTATACCACAAAGATGACACTTTTTTAAAAAGCTTGCATGAAAAGGAAGAAGTAAAAGATTCCTGGGAAAAGTTATCTTCTTCCCAGGTAGAATTAATAACTCACCTGCGAGGATGAATGTGTTACTGCATATACCATGGTGCAATGTACTGTGGCACCTTTCATTTTAAATGACATCCCAGTGCACTGGTACAGTAAACCGATATACTTTCAATGTGCCTGCACCCTCAGTTTTTTTCCAATCTGTGCACCACAATGCATGATAATGAACCACCATGTGTTTTGATGTACTGTGTTGGAAAAGTCTAAATTTAAGGTCAGTCGTAGTGTGTTACAGCCCATTTAACCACTTCAGCCCTGGAAGGATTTCACACTTTAGGACCAGAGCACTTTTTGCGATTTGGCACTGCGACGTTGCACCCAAACAAAATTTGCGTCCTTTTTTTCCCACAAATAGAGCTTTCTTTTGGTGGTATTTGATCACCACTGCATCATTTCTGATCGCCGCTATAAACAAATGAAGAGCGACAATTTTGCAAAAAAAACTAATTTCTTACTTTTTGCTAAAGTACAAATCCAAAAAAAAATATAAAAAAACATTTTTTCCATCGGTTTTGGGCGATTTATATTCTTCCTCATATTTTTGGTAAAAAAAATCGCAATCTGCATTTATTGATTGGTTTGCACAAAAGTTGCCGCGTTTACGGACGATGAGAATTCATTTCTGGGGTTTTCAATTTTTTAAAATTTTTTACTAGTAATGGCAGCGATCTGCGATTTTTAGTGGTACTGCGATATTGCAGCGGACATGTCGGACCATTTTGACACTTTTTTGGGACCATTGGCATTTATACAGCAATCAGTGCTATGAAAATGCACTGATTACTGTGTAAATTGGCAGTGAAGGGGTTAACTGCAGGGGGGCGCTCTAAGGGTTAACTGTGTTCCCTGGGCGTGTTCTAAATGTGTGTGGGCTGCCCTAGCTGGGGAAAGGGGATGATCACGGCTTCCATATACAGGAAGCCTGTGATCACCGCCCTTCCCCCCCTATGAGAACGGAGATCCTTGTTTACATACACGGACCTCTGTTCTCTCACTGTGGGGGGGCCATCGCAGGTAGCCGGCGGCGATCGAGTCCGCCCTATCTGCTCCCTGCCCCCTCCGGACACAGTGAGCGTGCGAGCGCGCCTCCGGCGGCGCGCGTGCTCACAGCACTAGTTATCGCAGCCGCCATCATTTGACGGCGGTTTGCGATAACGAGCCACTCTGTCGCCGTCAGACTGTGGTCGGCGGTCGGCAAGTGGTTAAATGAATGAGCTGCTTTAACACCATAAATGTTATTATGCGACATAGCACATGTCAATGTCAGTGTGTTAATTCACCGCAACAAATCATTTACAGTAGGTCTAAACAGACCCTCAGAGGGCTATGTATAAAAAAAAATAGAAAATAAAATGAGAATAAAACCAGAATTGCTATAAATATTGTCTAAAAAGATACCTTGTGTAATTTTAAGCATGTGCTCATTATAAAATAAATACCTGCCTATTATACCAATTCTTTTACTTCATTATTCTGAGTTACAGGTCAGCAGAATGTCTGTATTTTAGAAGAATTAGAGGAAGTTAGAAGCCCTTATCTACATACTTATTTCAGGCTAGTGACCTAAAGTATTAAAGCCCAAAGGTCAGCATCATAGCCATGCAACTAGCATATTCAGGGGGACAGCAGTGACAACCTTTGTGTTTTTCTCATGATAGTTTTCCTTTAAAGTGAACCATGAACAAAATGTGTATATGGTGTGGCTGGGACTCGGAGTACTTATCATGTGCTCTCTATTCAGCATCTCTGCATGTGGCTAGGGAGTTCCATGTTTGTGGTCGCCACAATCACCACGGGTGAACATGCCACACAGTTGCGGCATGGACCACACAAGTATTAAACTCTCAGAGTGGTTTTTCAAATACTACAGGAAGGTAGAAAGAACACATTGCCATGGTTACTGCCGCTGGTATGATCTATCCCCGTGCCCCCCAATGTTGTCACTATCCGGTACCTTTAGTACTTTTTAACTGCAAGCTGACAAACTTCAAATATTAATATAGTGCAAGGCTGGGCCAGGCGCTACGTAAAGGATAATAATATTATCCTGTAAGTAGCGCCTGGTCCAGCCTTGCACTATATTAATAATTCATCTCCTCTGTACCCATTTGGGTAAAGAGGATACTGGGCGGCAGCAAGCTTATTATTATTATTAAATATCATTATCCTAAGCGCAGTACCCATTTCTATTTAAACCTCAAATATTGAATCTAAGAAATGAACTAAACTCAGCGTAAAACTACTAGTAAATTGACATATTATCATGCCATAGATATGGTTATTTGCTTCAGCACTGACAACCAAAATGGATGATACTAATTGTGGATGTGGAGGACATGCTGCTTAATGGAACTGAATGGGGATTTATGGCTAGTTTGTTCTTCAGAACTCTCAGAAACAGAACTTTGCCATTTCTTCTTTTTGCAGGCCAAGCACAATAGGGCATTCTACACAATAGGGCTCCTTGCTGTAGTGGCCAGTTATGGGTGGGGGACAGTGACCTTGTTTTTTGTGTTGTAACCACTTTTGGTGCCACTCCAGCACCGCAGCCGCCATGGGGCCACGGCTGGGTGTCTGGTCCTGTACCTTTAAGGAGGGTTGGGCTCCTCCAGTCACCTGTCCTTCATCTATCCATTAAATTGTATGTGCTTCCATTGTGAAGCCTCTTATATAGAGTTAGGTCTGCAGTATACAGGGAGCCTTGTCGGGGCCTGCAGCTTACGCATACACTTGCAAATGTGTGTAACCAATCCCCTGTCTTTTAAACGCTGAACTGTTAGACAGGTGAGTTTGGCTTGGTGGCAGACTGGTCGGTAAGTTGAGCTTGGAATTTTTTTTTGTTTTTTTGTTTTTTGTCTGTATTTGCCTTTCCATAGCTCCTTGCTGTAGTGGCCAGTTATAGGTGGGGGACAGTGACCTTGTTTTTTGTGTTTCACAATAGGGCATTCTTAAACCAGAAGACTTTAAAGTGGAATTAAGAGCCCTTTCATGCTGAGCCGCCCAAACGTCAGTGGTAAAACGCTGCTAATTTAGCGGCACTTTACCACTTTGGCGCCACTATTCGGTGTAAGCCGCTTCGGAAGTGCTGCCCATTCATTTCAATGGGCAGGGTCGGTGGAGGAGCGGTGTATACATCCCTCCCGCACCGCCCCAAAATGCTGCTTGCAGGAGATTTTTTCCTCTCCTGCAAGCGCACCGCCCCAGTGGGAAAGCACTCGGGCTTTCCCACTGGGGGTACATTAGGAGGCAGTTTACAGGCGCTATTTTTAGCTCTAAAACGCCTGAAAACTGCCTTCAGTGTGAATGGGGTCTAAACCTAAAAAACGTTGACGGCTAGGATTTTTATGGCAGAAGTGACCATATTAGTCTCTTCTGTCAGAAACCTTTTTCCCTGGCATCCCTTGTGTACATTGAGCCACACATACAGAGCTCCCGTGTGCATGCACGTAAGTAAAGAAATCATGGCCCAGCCAGCCAAGCAATCAAAGAGTCAGGACCAGGAAGGAAGACCAGGAGAAGATAGCAGTTCCTGTGACCGATGAAGGCGCTAACATTTCAGTACTGGAGGGGATCGTTTTCCAACAAAGTCTGCCATGATGTGCTAATATGTTGTCCAAAGAAATGGCAACCACCTCAACCTATAACTAGCCTTTGCAGCAAGGAGCACCTGGAAGGGCAACGCATGTCAAAAAAAAAATAAATTCCAGCTCACTTACTAGCCAGCCTGCAACAAACTGAATTATCCTGTTTAACAGTTCTCATTAAAAACAAGGGGTTTAGTTTGCACACATTTGCAAATAAATACGTAAGCTGCAGCAGCCATGTAACAGCACCCCAGTGTACTGCAGTCCTAACTTCAGGGCTCTTTTTTTCAGTGCGTAAGTGGGGGAACTCAGTTCCAGCACCTACAGCAATGAATGTATGTAATGGCAAGGAGTGCTGGGGTGTACTGGAGGGTCTATTGATGCTGATTGCTTCAGGATCTATTATTGTTGGTGGGATCTATTTTTGCGTAGGGGTTTATTGTTGCTGGAAGAGGTATATTGTTGCTGGCTGCTAGAGGGTCTATTGATACTGGCTGCTGGGAGATCTGTTGTTGCTGCTGGAGGTTTACTGTTGCTGGGGTGGTGTTTTGTTGCGTGTGGGGGATCTATTGTTGCTGGGGATGGGGGTTTATTTTTTCTGGGGGGGGGGTCTACTGTTGCTGGGGTAGGGTCTATTGTTGCTCACTGCAGGGGATCCATTTTACTGACTTTCTTGTTATCATCAACAAATTCCATGCTAATCACTTAGTAGCACAAAAATGATACTTGGTTCTGTATTCTCTAACAGGGGCAGTACTGGGAGGTGGGTAGGGGGCAGAAACAAAGGGTGAGTCAGAAAGAGGGGGAGTTCCTGCACCTAGAAAAAAAAGCCCTGCATAACCCTATCATTTTAAGAGTCCTCCAAGTTTGGAGCACATATATAATATATTAAGAGCAGGTATGCCTGGAGGGAGCCCACCCCTCAAAGGTATAGAGACGCACTGAACACCTAGTAAAAGCACAATGGCAGCAAAGGTATTCAATGCATCCCCTCACCAATTCACCAACAGTACAAATGGCAACCACTCCAACCTATACTGACTGTTTCTATAATTCGGAGATGTATCAGTAGAGGGATCACCAGCAGAAGGAAGGAGGTTCTGATTCCTCTATATAGATCTTTAGTGAGACCTCACTTAGAATAATAAATTTCCAAAGTTAGTACAGAGGGGAGAGGGAAGAAAGGAAGTCTGACATGTATAATTCAAGGACTTCAGCGAGAACTATACAAAATAGGGGGTCTGGAAAGTGGTAAAAACAATGGGCAGAGACTTGAGCAAGATAGAATAGTTATAGAAAAACATTCACTCCAGAGGTCTTGACCTGTGTCATAAGATTCACTCCAGAGTGATTTCTAGATATATCTCCTTAGTCTTGGAGGAAGGAAGACGACCACTAGGGAGATGACTATGTAGAGGCTTAATATCTTTGTCAGTCATATCCAACCTCACC
>BLSH010536195.1:969203-980238 GCA_018402905.1 Glandirana rugosa | reverse complement strand
CAGGTATCAGCAATGGTCAGTTATCTTTATTAATGGAAAAAATATAATGTATTCTAAATTATTAAAGCTTTTCCCCAGCTTAAGAAAAATGTATAATTACCTGCTACACATAATGTATTACATTTGCTTTGCTTAACATCTTTCCTGATCTAATTTGATTTATCATATTCCTGTAGCCATTGCCCCCTTGGGGGTTGCTGAATGTAGTGGCTCCACCCTTTACACTTCCCTCAATCACACTTTACTAGCACTACTGTAGTTTTTAGCATAGCCTCCGAGCCAACCATTATAGGCAGGGATCGCTGGCCCCCAAAGTGTAGCATAGTACAAATGTGTTAGCTAGTCTGACGGACTACTGCTCCCAGCACATCCTCTTCCAGGCCCTGCCAGCCCTTCCAGCTGCAACGGGCTTCTTCGCTGTCACGGTGACACCGCAATCCCAAACTGGCTTCTGCATCCTTCCCAGACTGTCTCTCACCCCAATCTGCTCCGGCATCTCTCTCCTTCAGATTTCCAGGGTGTGTGTCACTCACCGACACCTGCTACTTGTAGTTCCTCCTGGAGACCTCTCTGATAGTGCTCTCTCCCGCTGTCCTCCTCCTCTCTCTCTTTCTGCCTCTCCACCAGGATCTCACTCTCTCCTCCTGGATGAACCCGAGCTCTCCCAGGCCGAGGTCACCCCCCCATATTAGGGGCTCCCCCAGGCCCTAACAGCCTCCGCACTGCTACATCTCCATTTCTTCCACCCAAACTCTCCTCCCAGACTGGGCTGACCCCAGGTATTTAAGGAGGCCTGCCCCCCTGCCAATCCAAGTTGGGGATTGGTGAGAGCTCCTTAACATACCTCAAGAAGCTTTACCTTCTCTTCCCCACCCTTTCTTCCAGAACTTTCTGATCCAGAAAGGAGGGGGTACCATGGGGTGTCACTACCTGCAGTCACCAGTAACTCCCTAGGCCACTCCCCGACCCAGAATCAAAACAATCAGGCCTGACTGGAAGTCAGGCCTGACTAAATTTACCTCACCTAACACAAAAATCTCTCTCAAAGCACCTACCTACTGTATGGTAGAGGGCGCTACATTCCTTCCATTTGTCAATGCACATTCATTCAAACTTTAATACTGTGTGAAGATGATCGTATTCTTCTGAAAAATGAATTCTACAATTGAATGTCTTTAACTTGTTTGTCAATATGCTTTTAGCAGTATGTTAGGTAAATGCATTATAATCACATGTCAGCTTCAGAGTATGAAGATTCTACTTAAGCCAGCCATAGACGGATCGAATCGCAGCTGGTTCAGCAGGGACTGGCCAAACTCCAAGCCATGTATGGGCAGGCTGATTGTACCCAAGTTGATCAATCAATCATCTTGGGTACAACCCGCCTGTTGGATCTTTCATGTCATTATTGCCAGTGGCTATAGCTGCTAGTAACAATCACTGTGTGTTTTCCTGGCCAGGGAAGTTGGGACAGGGGCCCCCCCCTGCCCCCCCCCCCCATTGGGAGAACACAATAGCTCCACAGGAGGGATTCCCCCATCAACACTAACTGTGCTGATGCAGGAATCAAGGGATTTTCTTTTTTGCAACCCATGGCTGCAGGAAGGAAAATCACTCCATTTAAGGCTGGCTTTAGACTGATGATGTACTGGGTGTTTATAACTTCACCATCCCACTACAGCACACTTCCTATAATCCACTATCTCACTACAACACACTTCCTGTGCTCTATCCTATCATTGGAGCACACCTCCTGTATTCTCCCCTATCACTACAACACACCTCTGGTACCCTACCATCTAACTACAGCACACCTCCTGTACTCTACCCTATCACTGGGGCACACCTCCTGTATTCCACCCCATCACTACAGCACACCTCTGGTACCCTACCATCTAACTACAGCACACCTCCTGTACTCTACCCTATCAATACATCCTATCTGGGAGTGCTCAACCCTGCCAGCTCATGACTCTTAATAGCATGTAGGTTTTCAAATCTACTTCGTAGATTTGTTGTGCAAACTTCCCCTATGTCTTGTTTCCATTACAAACTTCACATATGTTTTCCTTCAAGAAGACACCACAGCGCTGTTAATATGGTCCCAGGGTCCTCTCAGGTCTCTTCTACTGAAAGCACATGCTGAAATATAACCCTGGGCACAGGAAAAACCTCTACATCTGTAAGTGAACACAATAATGTATTTGGCAAGGTGACAAAGCAACACCAGTTCTTTATGTGATATTAAAGTCTTGTTTTTTTTTGTTTAAAAATAACAAACATGTTATACTTACCTGCTCTGTGTAGTGGTTTTGCACAGAACAGCCCAGACCCTCCTCTCCTCGGGTCCCTCACTGGCTCTCTACCTTCCCTCCTGCTGAGTGCCCCCAGTGCAAGCAGCTTGCTCTGGGGGCACCTGAGCTGAGCCACTGCTCTGTGTGTCCATTCAGACATGGAGCCACGTCTTGGCCCCACCCCCTCTCTCTCCTCATTGGCTCACTGTATTTGATTGACAGCAGCGGGAGCCAATGGCGCCCACTTTGTGGTTCAGCCAATCAGGAGTCTCTCAAACAGCTGAGTCTCTCAAACAACAATGCTGGATTGAGATGGGCTAAGGTAAGTATTAGGGGGTCTGAAGGGGGCTGCTGCACACAGAAGGTTTTTTATACCTTAATGCATAGGATGCATTAAGATAAAAAAAGCCTTCTGCCTTTATAACCACTTTAAAATCAAGTTATATAGACCGTTATGGGAAACAATTGGCTAAGGAGGGAATAATAAAATGTTTGGATTATATTTTATATATGAAATGTATAAGCTTGATGTTATAATAATGCAGAAACTGCATATCATAGGTCTACAGTTGTTGATTTTTCTACCACAGTCTTCTAAGATGTCAAATCACCCACTAAGACAGTCACTGACTCACTTGCTGATTTGGCTAGAAAGACTGGGCAGAAAAGAAACCAGCAGACAAACTCTGTTAACTTCCAACCATATGAGTAGGCAAACACCCAGCTACAACAAAGTCATCTGCCAGCTCTCCGTATATAGAACCTCATTCGTGGTGTACATTCTGTTTTGTTTTCAAAAATATAAGAGCATCCTCAACAGCTGTTCCTTTTTTTTGTTATCCCTCAAACTGGGAATGGCGAGAGTCTGACTTTTCCCTCCAAGTCCTTTTGGCCTCTTTGGTGAGTGACAGAATCCTGTAGTTACATCGCCCTACCACTAATTATATGGCTGCCATCAAATGAGGACCTTTCTCTCCAAGTCCCTGAGGCCCACTTGGGATTCCTCTCTGCACTGAAACAGTTTACATTATAGGTAGGAGGACAGTGGTTTCAAATATTTACAGATTTACTTCTGCTGTTTGCATCTTCAAGGTAATTTATGCTAAGCTACGTATGCTTGTTTATGAAAACATATATGTTTTAGGAATTTCCCTGCTGAAAATGTACAAGGGACTTTTATACTATGTTGTGGCACCAAGAGTTTAAACTTCGGAGGCCTTTTGTAAGAAAAAAATCAAACCAAATTCAATGTTAACGCTTTATTATACAGTATATTTTTGTATGTATATAAATATATGTACAATACGTCTTAGGGTAAAAAAAACGAAGAAAGAAAAATGTCACCGTACATCTAAACTTTTAAAATCACTTAATTCTAAGTTCTTTTTTGGAGGAAAGGGTTTTAGTGGCAGGGTTCTGCAAAAAGTGGGCGATGGTGACGAAGCAGGATCCATTGCCACATTAAAGCGCCTAAAGATCAAATTTAATTATAGGCTGGTTTATGTGAAAAGGATTTAATAACACTGTTGGGTGCGCATGTAAAAAATGCATGACATTATTTAGAAAATACTGTAAGTAAATGAAGTTAGAATAATGTGAATAATGTGTACAGGGGGATATTTCTAAAGCACTGAGCTCCCTGCTCAACTGTCCAATTAGTTACCAATTGTCCTATACTCTATAAATCAATCTCTCCCTCTCTCTGTAATATATATAGAGTATCTCACAAAAGTGAGTACACCCCTCACATTTTTGTAAATATTTTATTATATCTTTTCATGTGACAACACTGAAGAAATTACACTTTGCTACAATGTAGAGTAGTGAGTGCACAGCTTGTATAACAGTGTAAATTTGCTGTCCCCTCAAAATAACTCAGCACACAGCCATTAATGTCTAAACCGCTGGCAACAAAAGTGAATACACCCCTAAGTGGAAATGTCCAAATTGGACCCAATGTGTCAATATTTTGTGTGGCCACCATTATTTTGCAGCACTGCCTTAACCCTCTTGGGCATGGAGTTCACCAGAGCTTCACAGGTTGCCACTGGAGTCCTCTTCCACTCCTCAATGATGACATAACGGAGCTGGTGGATGTTAGAGATCTTATGCTCTTCCACCTTCCATTTTAGGATACCCCACAGATGCTCAATAGGGTTTAGGTCTGGAGACATGCTTGGCCAGTCCATCACCTTTACCCTCAGCTTCTTTAGCAAGGCAGTGGACGTCTTGGAGGTGTGTTTGGGGTCGTTATCATGTCGGAATATTGACTTGCGGCCCAGTCTCTGAAGGTAGGGGATCATGCTCTGCTTCAGTACATGTTGGCATTCATGATTGCCTCAATGAACTGTAGCTCCCCAGTGCCGGCAGCACTCATGCAGCCCCTGACCATGACACTTCCACCACCATGCTTGACTGTAGGGAAGACACACTTGTCTTTGTACTCCTCACCTGTTTTCCACCACAGATGCTTGACACCATCTGAACCAAATAAATTTATCTTGGTCTCGTCAGACCACAGGACATGGTTCCAGTAATCCATGTCCTTAGTCTGCTTGTCTTCAGAAAACTGTTTGCAGGCTTTTTTGTTCATCATCTTTAGAAGAGGCTTCCTTCTGGGATGACAGCGATGCAGACCAATCTAATGCAGTGTGCAGCGTATGGTCTGAGCACTGACAGGCTAACCCCCCACCCCTTCAACCTCTGCAGCAATGCAGACAGCACTCATATGTCTATTTCCCAAAGAGAACCTCTGGATATGACGCTGAGCACATGCATTCAACTTCTTTGGTTGACCACGGTGAGGTCTGTTCTGAGTGGAACCTGTCCTGTTAAACTGCTGTATGGTCTTGGCCACCATGCTGCAGCTCAGTTTCAGGGTCTTGGCAATCTTTTTATAACCTAGGCCAGGGGTAGGGAACCTGCGGCTCTCCAGCTGTTGTAGAACTACATTTCCCATCATGCTTCTGGGAGTAATTGTATCCATCAGCCTTGCAATGCCTCATGGGAAATGTAGTTCTACAACAGCTGAAGAGCCGCAGGTTCCTTACCCCTGGCCTAGGCCATCTTTATGTAGAACAACAATTCTTCTTTTCAGATCCTGAGAGAGTTCTTTGCCATGAGCCGCCATGTTGAACTTCCAGTGAGCAGTATGTGAGAGTGAGAGCGATAACACCAAATTTAACACACCTGCTCCCCATTCACACATGAGATCTTGTAACACTAACGAGTCACATGACACTGAGGAGGGAAAATGGCTAATTGGGCCCAATTTGTACATTTTCACTTAGGGGTGTACTCACTTTTGTTGCCAGCGGTTTAGACATTAATGGTTGTGTGTTGAGTTTTTTTTGAGGGGATAGCAAATTTACACTGTTAAACAAGCTGTACACGCACTACTTTTTACTGTAGCAAAGTGTGATTTCTTCAGTGTTGTCACATGAAAAGATGGAATAAAATATTTACAAAAATGTGAGGGGTGTACTCACTTTTGTGAGATACTGTATATACAATATAAATATATATATATATATATATACAGGTGCATCTCATAAAATTCGATTTATATTAAAAAATGTGTTACACACAGAGGGATATATTTCAAGCATGTTCTTCTTTTAAATTTGATGATTATGGCTTACAGCTAGTGAAAACCCAAAAATCAGTATCTCAGAAAATTAAAATATTACATAAGACCAATAAAAAAAGGATTTTTAATACAGAAATGTTGGTTAACTGAAAAGTATGTCCATGTACAGTATAGTATGCACTCAATACTTGGTCGGGGCACCTTTTGCATGAATTACTGCATCAATGCGGCGTGGCATGGAGGCGATCAGCCTGTGCCACTGCTGAGGTGTTATGGAAGCCCAGGTCGCTTTGAGAGCGGCCTTCAGCTGGTCTGCATCGTTGGGTCTGGTGTTTCTCATCTTGTTCTTGACAATACCCCACAGATTCTCTATGGGGTTTAGGTCAAGCGAGTTTGCTGCCCAATCAGTCACAGTGATACCATGATCATTAAACCAGGTATTGGTACTTTTGGCAGTGTGGGAAGGTGCCAAGTCCTGCTGGAAAATGAAATCACCATCTCCATAAAGCTGGTCAGCAGAGGGAAGCATGACGTGCTCTAGAATTCCCTGGTAGAGGGTTGCGCTGACTTTGGACTTGATTATACAGAGTGGACCAACACCAGCATATGACATGACTCCCCAAATCATCACTGACTGTGGAAACTTCACTCTGGACCTCATGAAACTTGGATTCTGTGCCTCTCCACTCTTCCTCCATACTCTGGGACCTTGATTTCCAAATGAAATGCAAAATTTTACACAGGCCATGATGATTTGGGGAGCCATGTCACCTGCTGAAGTTGGTCCACTGTGTTTTATTAAGTCCAAAGTCAGCACAGCCCTCTACCAGGAAATTCAGTGATTGATTGGTCAGCAAACTCACCTAGAGAATCTGTGGGGTATTGTCAAGAGGAAAATGAGACACCAGACCCGACAATGCAGAAAAGCTGAAGGCTGCTATCCTGCAACCTGGGTTTCTTTCGGGTGGGAGACCGTGCTGGGCTGACTTCCCATGTTTGGAGTCTGTGTGAGCGTGGTTGTGGGAAATTACCCCCTCCCAGTGCGTCTAGCTGACTGGGTATAGAGGAGATGATAGGCCCTCTTGCGGGGCTAGGGCTGCTACCTCTGGAAATGGCTTGGAGATGCCGTTTCCACGCTTGGATCTGGGGATGAATGGAGGGAGCGCTCAGAGTCAAGATAAAAAGTAGGTAAAGTTTTATTTTGCTTGTGATGTTTACATTGGGATCAAGCCAATGCGTTTCGGGGATCAAAAACTCCCCCTTCCTCAGGGCTGTTGGTATCTGATTGCAGTTGTGTGATTTTTCAAGAGTGCATATCTCATGTGGCATTTGTATCTAGCGTGGAGCTGGGATCAGTCTGACGGTAGCCCGTTGGCTCGATCCCATTGTAAGCATCACAAGCAAAATAAAACTTTACCTACTTTTTATTTTGACTCTGGGCGCTCCTTCCATTCACCCCCGGATCAAAGCAACTTGGGCTTCCATAACACCTAAGCAGTGTCACAGGCTGATCGCCTCCATGCCATGCCACATTGATGCAGTAATTCATACAAAAGGAGCCCCCAAAAAGTATTGAGTGCATACTATACTGTACATGGTCATACTTTTCAGAAAGCCAACATTCCTGTATTAAAAATCCTTTTTTTATTGGTCTTATGTAATATTCTAATTTTCTGCGATCGTGAATTTTGGGTTTTCACTAGCTTCAGCCATAATCATCAAAATGAAAAGAACCAAATGATTTAAATATACCACTCTGCGCGTAATGAATCTATATAATATATGAGTTTCACTTTTTGAATTAAATTACTGAAATACATTTTATGAAATGCACCTGTTCTGTACATATATATATATATATATATATATATATATATATATATACAGCTGTGTTCATAAGTTTACATACCCTGGCAGAATTTGTGATTTCTTGGCTATTTTTCAGAGAATATGAATGATAACACCAAACATTTATTTCACCCATGATTAATGTTTGACTGAAGCCATTTATTATCAGTCAACTGTGTTTACTCTTTTTAAATCATAATGACAACAGAAACTACCCAAATGACCCTGTTCAAAAGTTTACATACCCTGGTGATTTTGGCTGAAAACATGCACACAAGTTAACACAATGGGTTTGAATGGCTATTAAAGGATAACCATCTTCACCTGTGATCTGTTTGCTTGTAATTAGTGTGTGTGTATAAAAGGTCAATAAGTTTCTGGACTCCTGACAGACCCTTGCATCTTTCATCCAGTACTGCACTGACGTTTCTGGATTCTGAGTCATAGGGAAAGCAAAAGAATTGTCAAAGGATCTGCGGGAAAAGGTAGTTGAACTGTTTAAAACAGGAAAGGGATATAAAAAGATATCCAAGGAATTGAGAATGCCAATCAGCAATGTTCAAACTCTAATCAAGAAGTGGAAAATGAGGGGTTTTGTTAAAACCAAACCACGGTCAGGTAGAGCAACTAATATTTCAGCCACAACTGCCAGAAAAATTGTTTGGGATGCAAAGCAAAACCCACAAATAACTTCAGGTGACATACAGGACTCTCTGAAAATATGTGGTGTGGCTCTTTCAAGGTGCACAATAAGGAGGCACTTGAAGAAAGATGGGCTGCATGGTCGAGTCGCCAGAAGAAAGCCATTAAGCAAATGCCACAAAGTATCCCACTTATAATACGCCAAACAACACAGAGACAAGCCTCAAACCTTCTGGCACAAAGTCATTTGGAGTTATCAGACTAAAATGTAATGCAATACCCTGTATTGCCCCCTTTAACATCAATAACAGCTTGAAGTCTTTTGTGGTATTTGTGGATGAGGCTCTTTATCTTCTCAGATGGTAAAGTTGCCCATTCCTCTTGACAAAAAGCCCAGTTGTGGCTGAAATTTTGAGGTGGTCTACCTGACCAGGGTTTGGTTTCAACAGAACCCCTTATTTTCCACTTCTTGATTAGAGTTTGAACACTGCTGGTTGGCATTCTCAATTCCTTGGATATCTCTTTATATCCCTTTTCTGTTTTATACAGTTTAACTACCTTTTCCCGCAGATCCTTTGACAATTCTTTTGTTTTCCCCATGACTCAGAATCCAGAAACCCCAGTGGAGCACTGGATGAATGATGCAAGGGTCTGTCAGGAGTCCAAAAACTCATTGACCTTTTATACACACACTCTAATTACAAGAAAACAAATCACAAGTGAGGATGGTTACCTTTATAGCCATTCAACCCCTTTGTGCCAACTTGTGTGCATGTCATCAGGCCAAAATCACCAGGGCATGTAAACTTTTGATCAGGGTCATTTGGGTAGGTTCTGTTGTCATTATGATTTAAAAAGAGTAAACACTGTTGACTGATAATAAATGGCTTCAGCCAAACACTAACCATGAGTGAAAGAAAGGTTTTTATGTTATCATTCACATTCTCTGAAAAAATGGCCAAGAAATCATAAATTCTGCCAGGGTATGTAAACTTATGAGCACAAATATATATATATATATATATATATATATAGAGAGAGAGAGAGAGAGAGAGAGAGAGAGAGAGAGAGAGAAAGAGAGAGAGAGAGACTTGTTTTAAAGTGGTTGTAAACCTCAGACATGAAATATGAACAAAGCATATTCTTCTATAGTGTGTACTTGTCTCAATCCAGAGCACTAAGTGTCATGTCTGTCTGCTGCTTCATTCCTTTGCTGTCTCCATGAGTCACTTCTGACAAGTTTTCCTGACACGAGAAAAAGAGTGACAGGAGAGGGAGCTTCATCTGATTGGATTGACAATCTCAGCTCGGTGCCTGTGTGCTGTGTGAAGGGGTGTGTCTATTCTCTCCAATCAGCTCTCAGCTCTCCTCACTGAGCTCTGCAGTGTAACTTCAGCTCTCTGCCCCCTTTTTTCTGACAGCTCAGACCAGCTTTAAATATTCTGTACTTTTTTTTTTTTGAAAATTAAATTTATTGATTTTAATAGGGTATGACATGCACCACAGGGCCTATTGGGCATATTCAGGATCAACAGGTCTACCTGTTCTACCAGAAGTATCTGTACATAGACAACTAACTATAAACCCCTCTACCCCCACCCTAACCTTCCCCCCTCTCCCCATGTGCAATACCCCTCCCGTACTTAGGATAAAGAAATCCGCACAAAACTAGCAAAATCAGTATGAAGGCAATACTCCTACATCCTCCAATGTCGTCTAGTGTTCCCGTCTACAATCCCACCTCCTGACAACCACGACTCCAGTGGATCAGTAAGGTAAGGTCTACTAGTACATAACCATCAAAGCATGTGTATACAAAAGTCATTAAGAGGTATACCCCTTGACAAGCACCCCCCATGGTCAAAACTACTTGTAAGAGCTATAGAAAGCCTCATCCAACAGTTGACAAATCTGCCAGCCGCCTTGCCAAACCTTTTTAAAAAAATTGCCCTGGCATCCTTGAGTCACATATCTTTCTTTATAAAAAAGTAATGATTTTTAGCAATACCTGTCCAAAATGATAGTGCCTCTGATTTTTTCCAAAATAATATCATGGATTTACGTGCATAAAATAAGGTAATGGACAGAAATGTCCTCTGTGCCCGTTTTGGTACCAATTCTTCAACCAACTCCAAGAGGCAGACTGGAATGGTTAAAGGGAATGGCATAGATAGGAGCTCTTGCTAAGTGCTGGTAAATATTCTGGACTTTGAATGGATGTAGAGAAGAGAAGACTGCAGATAAACAGGTATAACTTATGTGGGAGGATGTGTCTCTGTGTATCACTTGAGACTAGTCAGTTCGCTGGGTATATGTGAGGGTTTACAACCACTTATAGTAAAATAAAAGTAAGCACAATAGTAAGACAGGGACGATGTAGGTAAGTTTCAGGTCTTATAAATGGTCGTGAATCGTTCTCGAGGATAGATACGGTAAGGGAAATTGGTAAGGTCAGACGGAGAACCTCAACCAACTTCTTAACCATGGTTTTGCCCGTGTCTCCTGTAAAGACAGGTAATGGAATAAAATACGTGCATTTAGGTACTATAATAAAACCTTTTTTAGTCTCCGTGATAGTAAAACCTGTCCATAACGATTTTTAGTAATGAAAAAATATTTCTTTCTATACACTGAGTTCCTACGGTCCCGTTAAAAAAATTTT
>BLSH010536195.1:947534-965126 GCA_018402905.1 Glandirana rugosa | reverse complement strand
GTCTGCACGGGGACACATGATTTTGGCAGGCGTGATTTTTTGGGGGGGGGGGGAGGGGCAGCATTTTATTCTTGGACCCAGGCAGCACAATGTCTTGGGCCGGCCCTGCATCCAGGTATCCTGATTAAATGCAATTGGAGGAGCCAGAGGGTAACCTTCAACAGTGAAGTGTTAGTGAATAGAAGAGAGTTGTGACACAAATTTAGTTCTTTTGTGTCTCTCTTGTATTCTTTAAGCTGGCAATGCCTTTTATGTTACTTAGACATTCATATGTGTGTGACTTAAAAAGTTCTACTTTACGCAACAGAGATTTTAGTAAAAACTTTAACCACTTCCCTACCTCCGTATACAGAATGACGGCCGGGATAACATGCCGGCACACGCCTGCAGGTCTGACACACTGCATCTCCGATCTAGGTATTGGGCTTCTGTCAGGAGCTCATTATCATGTGATCAGCCGTGATGAATCATGGCTGATCACAGTGTAAATAGGAAGGGCAGTATATCCACTTTTCCTTTAGTCGCGTCCGCAGACGCGAGTAGTGGAGAGCCGATCGGGGGGGGGGGGTCTGTGCTGATTGTTTATCAGTGCAGCCCCCCCTCGGATCGCCACCCTAGACCACCAGCGAGCCGACCAGGACCACAAGGGAGCCCACACAGTGATGCCACCCAGGGACCATCAGGGATGCCACCCAGGGATGACCAGGGATGCCACCCAGGGACCACAAGGGATGCCACCCTAGACCACCAGGTAAGGGGCACACAATGCCAAATAGGGATGTCACTGTGCCCTTCTGTGATGCTTGCCAGTGCCATCTCTATAGCTGCTGCAAAACCAGTGCCCCCTATCAGTGCCCACCAGTGCTCATCAGTGCCACATATCAGTACCACTTATCAGTGTCACCCATCAGTGCCACCTATCAGTGCCTATGAGTGCCACCTATCAGTACCCATCAGTGCTACCTATCAATGCCCAACAATGCCACCTATGAGTGCCCATCAGTGCCGCTTATCAGTGCCCATCAGTGCCACTTATCAGTGCCACCTATCAGTGCCCGTCAGTGCTGCTTATCAGTGCCGCCTATCAGTGCTGTATATAAGTGCCACCTCATCAGTGCCAATCAGTACTGCCTCATCAGTGCCCGTCAGTGCAGCCTCATCAGTGCCCATCAGTGAAGGAGAAAATGTAATTATTTACAACGTGTTGTGACGGAAAAAAAAAAAAAATTTCCTAAATTTTTGGTCTTTTTTTATTTGTATGCACTCCACATATCTGGCCTTTATGGAAGAAAGGCAAGAAGAAAGCAATTATTGAAAGAAAGCCATAAGAAGTCCAATTTACAGTTTGTGAGAAGCCATGTGGGGGACACAGCAAACATGTGGAAGAAGGTGCCTAAAAGCAAAACACTATGTGTGGTGGAAAACTAACACTGCACATCACCCTGAACACACCATCCCCACTGTGAAACATGGTGGTGGCAACATCATGGCGTGGGGATACTTTTCTTCAGCAGGGACAGGGAAGCTGGTCAGAGTTGATAGGAAGATGGATGGAGCCAAATACAGGGCAATCTTAGAAGAAAACCTGTTAGAGTGATGAGTCTGCAAAAGACTTGAGACTGGGGCGGAGATTCATTTTCCAGCAGGACAACGACCCTAAACATACAGCCAGAGCTACAATGGCATGGGTTAGATCAAAGCATATTCATGTTTAAAGTGGTTGTCTAAATGAATATCTCCTAAACCTGTACAGTTTAGGAGATATTCCACTTGCATGCAGCGCAGTAATGTCCCGGCGAAGGCCTGGCGCACAGCACATGCATGCATCTTGCGGCTCCGGCCGCTCACTGCGCCGGAGCCGTGAACCCGGAAGAATCCCCACAGGGAAGATGTCCGCTCCCTCTGCAGGCACCGGGCAGCTCTGCGGGAGCTTCGTTCTGAGATAAGTATTTCATAATGAGCTAGTATGCAGTGCATACTAGCTCATTATGCCTTTCCCTTGCATTCTTTTTTGAGTAGACAACCGCTTTAACCAGTACAGATCCGCGCTATAGCTGAAAGATGGCTACTGCGCGGATCTGAATTGCCGGGGGGACATCCATGGAAGTCCGTCCCTTTGTGCGCTCCCTGTGCGCACTCACAGCCGGCGGCAGCGCGATATCCCGGCCACTGCACGCTGCGTGGACGTGCCCGCGGGTCGGGTGGACTCGATGTCCGCTGGAGACCCGCGATCCCCTGTTATAGCGGCATAACGGGGAACTGCCGATGTAAACGCGGCGGTTCTCCGTTCTGTGAAGGGGGACATAACAGATCTACTGATCCCTGTGATCGGGATCAGTTAGATCTGTTATGCCCCTGGCAGCCCCGCCCCCACAAAGTTAGAACACATACAGGGAACACAGTTAACCCCTTCACTGCCCCCTTAGTGTTAACCCCTTCTCTGCCAATGACATTTATGCAGCTATTTAAATTTCTGATCGCTGTATAAATGTCATTGATCCCAAAAAAGTGTCAAAAATGTCCGACGCAATAGCGCAGTCCCGATAAAAATCGCAGATCCCTGCCATTACTAGTGAAAAAAATAAAAATAAAAATACGCCATAAATCAATTCCCATTGTTTGTAGATGCAATAACTTTTGCGCAAACCAATCAATATACCCCATTTTTTTTAACCAAAAATATGTAGAAGAATATATATCGGCCTAAACTGATGAATAGCTTTTTTCTGAATTTTTTTTTTTTGGATCTTTATTATAGCAAAACGTAAAAAATATTGTTTTGTTTTCAAAATCGTCGCTCTTTGTTTTTTTATAGAGCAAAAAATAAAAACCGCAGAGGTGATCAAATACCACCAAAAGAAAGCTATATTTATGGGGAAAAAATGATAAAAATTTTGTTTGGGTACAATGCTGCACGACCGCGCAATTGTCATTCAAAATGCTACAGCGCCGAAAGCCGATAATTGGTCTAGGCAGAAGGGGGGTTTAAGTGCCCAGTAAGCAAGTGGTTAAGAATGGCCCAGCCAAAGTCCAGATCCAACTCCAATTGAGAATCTGAGGCAAGACTTGAAAATTGCTCTTCACAGACGCTCTCCATCCAATCAGACAGAGCTTGAGCTGTTTTGAAATGAAGAATGAAAAATGTCACTCTCTAAATGTGTAAAGCTGGTAGAGACTTCCCCAAAAAGACTTGCAGCTGTAATTGCAGCGAAAGGTGGTGCTACAGTAAAAATGTCACTCTCTAGATGTGCAAATTGCATTGGACCGAAAGGTGGTTCTACAAAGTATATAAATGCACGCCTCAATTTTCATATATTTTTTTTGTAAAACATTTTGAAAACCATTTATCATATTCCTTCCACTTCACAATTTATTTATTTTTTTCAGGTACTTCTATAGCGCTGTCAATTTACGCAGCGCTTTACATATTATATATTGCACATTCACATCAGTCCCTACCCTCAAGGAGCTTACAATCTAAGGTCCCTAAAGCCTTGCACACACGGAACGACGATCGTACATACGATCGTCTCAAATTGTATGTTGGATAATGTAACTTGCATACTACACGATCGTACGACCAAAGAAAGAATGTTCAGGTGCATGTAATTAGCATCTGGCCGTTCCTGACTTCAGAGCATGCGTGTTTTGCACAATACAACTTGTTGTACCAACTTCTCTGTACACACGATATAACGGTCGTATGACCGCTTGTTGGTATGACCAAGTTTTCTAGTCTGCTCATACAACTCCCCTTGTACAACTGTCGTATGTCGGCTGTTCTAATCACACATACAAACGACTGATTTTGCATACAACGGTTGTTCATACGACCTGTTGTGTACAATCGTTGTCCTGTGTGTACGAGGCTTTACTCACATTCATACATATACTAGGGCCAATTTAGACAGGATCTAATTACCCTACCAGCATGTCTTTTGAGTGTGGGAAGAAACCGGAGTACCTGGAGGAAACCCACGTAGGCACAGGGAGAGCATGCAAGCTCCAGGCAGGTAGTGTTGGGGTTGGGATTCCAACCAGTGACCCTTTTGCTGACAGGCGAAAGTGCTATCCACTACACCACTGTGCCGCCCAATTATTGCAGTGCAATTATGTGCCACTTTGTGTTGGTCTATCACATAAAATCCTGTAACATAAATTTACATTTTTTCTTGTAACATGACAAAATGTGGAAAATTTCAAGGGGTATGAATACTTTTTCAAGGCACTGTACACGTGCAGATCATGAATTAGTAAACCACGCTCTCACTTGCACAAAAATAAAATAAAATTATAACAAACTCTTAAAACGATTGTGGTAATAGCTGTGTTCTTTCCAAATATTCCAAAAATTTGTGTCCACCAACACCAAGGTAATTTCTACTCTTCACCAAGCACACAGCTTACTCACTAGAACCATTTGACCCCTATTACAGGCGGTCACATATAGCATTGGGTGACTGATATTCCACTCGCGCTAGCATTCCAGGGTACACCATCAGTAGCGGTGCTCCTGCGCCTTTACACTCTCATGACAGATCATGTTCAGAAGGGGGATAAAAGAGAAGCCTCGTACAGAATATCCAGGTTTATTAAAAATAGAATTAAAATCACACTTACAATGTGTAGAATAAATCACAGCATTCAGAACATTCCAACGTCTGGCGTCATCACGGACCCCCAAACAGCTATACAACCAGCAGCTCTCAAGTTTACCATTTCAACATCATTATTAATTTAATCGTTTTGTACAGTTTTGTTTGAATCACTGTAAAAATTGCTGTTATTTATCCTTGTGCAGGCTTAAGGTTACATTAACCCTTCGATTGCTATATACATGTGCAGATATTTGATTATTAGTTCTTCTAAGGATATATTTTCCTTAGCAGTTTATTAGCTAGTAAGGCCTCATTCACATGGGTGTACTGATCCGTACACCCTTTCGAAGGACCGCCTTCTGCAGAAGGGCAGTTTCTTGCATGTGGAGGTACCTTTTCTTAAAGTGGTAGTAAACCCTCCTATCATTTTCAGCCAAGGAAGCTGCCATCTTGGCCTCTGTTTAATCTACAACTGCCATGATGCTGCACATGTGATCAGCTATGACACCAGCCATTGGATGGTTTGACAGTTTGGTTTAGAGCACAACCAATGGGTGTTACATATCCGGCATGTGCCGGAAATGTGACTGGTTTTTAACCTGTTAAATGCATGGGTTTACTACCGCTTTAACTCATTTTAAAGCAATATTTTGCATTTTTTTAGATCGCAGTTTCTTTACCAAACTGTATATGTAAACCCAAAGTCTATTTTCAGTATGTTTGGCATCATGCCACACTGTTTACAGTTTTCTTAAGCACATAGCATTTCGTTAATGGGTTTCAAAGTTTCATACCTACAGATTCTGCCAGTAACAGCATATCCTATTGTAGGCTGACACCGCTTAGCCACTTACTTGCAATTAGCAGAAGCGTTGTCAGCCTACCATGCAGGATTCTTCATTTGGCTGTTGGGTTACCTATCTGATAATCTTGACAGGCAGCCTACCAGCCAACTGAAGGAGCGCACACAGCAGGCTAACACCCCTACTGCTACATTGTTGGGCAGTGGCTTAAGCCCCGTACACACAGTACGACGGTCGTATGCAAGCAGTCGTACGACTGATTGTTGTACGATCATCCGACCATTAGTACGCACGATTAGAACAGCCGATGTACGATGGTCGTACAACAGAAGTTGGATGAGCAAACTAGAAAACTTTGGTTTTACCAACAAGCAGTTGTACGACCGTTGTATCGTGTGTACAGAGAGGTTGCTCCAGCAAATTGTACTGTGCAAAACACCATGGAGTCAGGAACGCTTGGAAGTATCCATTCGTGTAAACCTACGTTCCTAATTCACAAATTACATGCACCTGAACTACCTCTTTATACGCTCGTAGCACGTCACTACGTTTGGCTTGGTTGTACGATCGCTTAGTACATGTCAGTATGCGAGATACATCAGCCAACATACGATTTAGGCCGTTCGGTCGTATGACCGTCGCACCGTGTGTACAAGGCTTTAGTGTTGTCAGCCTGCAGCAGATAGTCTTGGTACAGTCAAGATATCCCCATGAAAACATAGCAGTAAATTAACAAAGCATTATCACCTTAAGAAAACTATGTAAAATGAAGCAAACATACAAAAAAATAGATTTTGGTTTGCATACATTTTTAGCTTTTATCAAAGTTTATTTCTTAACTTCAATTGCAGGAACTCACATTGTGCGTTTTAGGTCTTCTTGAATTCTGTATAAATACTGACTTTGTATGTCTTTGCTTTTATACGCTGTGTAAAAACTGAACATGGGAATGCCATATGTATAATTCCACTTGCTTCTACTACCAATGTGAGGTCTCCTAAGTATATTTTATTGGTGCTTGCGGAGTGCCATTGAGGTCTGAAAGCTCTGCCAAGGAGAATAATATTTTTATCCCGTTTATCTGTAGGCATTGGTAACAACTGTGGGATGAGGCTCTGTGATTATTATTTCTGCAGGAAACATGATCTGAAATTGGTCAGCTACGTAAATATCGCAGAGCTGTTCAAGTGTTGCAGATGCCTTCGAATACATGGTACAGCTGCAGTGAAATAATTAGTTTAATGTGCGCTAAGTAGCACAGCAGTGATCTTTTCCAAGGGCTTAAATTTATAACTTAAGTTTGAAAAATTAAAGTTCTTTAGATTTAAGATATGTAGCCTACCTCTGTGGTTCAGATGAACCTTTATGAAATGTGGCTACAGTTCTGTGGTGAGAATTGCCAGTCAATAAGCAAGACAAAGAGTACAATAACCATTACAGCTAAATACCAAAGGCAGGTTACCAAATTACAAAGTGTGATTGGGATCCTACACTTGACATTTGCCTCTTTAAATAAGCTTGAGATATCAGACTGGCCCAAAGTTGCAGATATGTATAGCATGTAGAGCACTGTGCTGAACAGGTGATGTATTTCACACAGTGCAGAAAACAGGCTGTTATTCCATATGTAGTATGGCAAATCCATCCCATAGTTATATTAAAGGAGTAACCCAGAAAGCGAGTGAGAGGTAGACTAATGTAGCACCCCCTAGCTGTGTTGCCACAGTGCTAGAGTTTTGTGTAGTGTAGGTAAAGTTTTGCAGGCTTGGTTGGCAGCCAAGCCTGTCGGTGTTTTTTTCCTGGATTAAAGTGTTAGTAAACCCTAAAAGCTGTTTTTACCTACAGGTAAGCCTATAATAAGGCTTACCTGTAGGTAAAAAGAATATCCCCTAAACCTGCATGGTTTAGGAGATATTCGCCCTGCATGCAGCCACTGACATTAGCGGCGCATGCGCTCTGACGATCCGGCCGAGGTGGCCGGCAACTCAGAGCTGGCTGCCGGAGCAAAGAGCTCCCGCGCGCATGCGCGGGAGTGACGTCACGCGGCTCCGGCCACTCACAGCGTCGGAGCCGCGTACCCGGAAGACAGAAGAGGACAAACATGTCAGCGTCCTTAGCGCTGACCGACTCGGGCATCGGGGGCCTCGTTCTAAGGTAAGTATTTCATAATATGTTAACATGCGATGCATACTAACATATTATGCTATTGTGTTGCAGGATTTATTTTTATTTTTTTTTTGTCAGCGGGTTTACTACCGCTTTAAGCAGAGATCCAGGGAGAGCTGGATGACAACTGGCAGCATCACTGAGACCTCCCCCTATTTCTAGAATGTGCTGAAACCTTCTAGAAATATGGAGGGGAAGGTGGAGCTGCCTGGAGTATTCTGAGGGCCCTGACCAATCCCCAACTTGGATTGGCAGGGGCAGGCCCCCTCAAATACCCAGGGTCAGCCAAGCTCGGGAGGAGAGTTCGGGTGGAAACTGGAGATGGAGTGTTAGGCTGTTGTGGCCTTTGAGAGAGCTCCCCAGTCTGGGGAGGGTGACCTTGGGCCTGGGTTCGGGTGCGGATGGGACCCTCAGAACCCACATAGGTGTCGTGGCCAGGAGGCACTGAGAGCAAGGAGGACAGCGAGAGAACACTGCCGGGCAAGTCTCCAGGCGCTAGGGGAACAGCCATGAGGGCTGGTGAGTGACACACAGTCAGGAGGACTGGGAGGCATGCCTGAGAGGACTGGAATGGAGCAGTCTGGGATAGGTGCAGAGCCAGTCAGGAGAACTGTGGTGGCACGGGCAGTGGAAAGGAGCAGCTTTAGACTGGAGGGATGGCAGTGGCTGAAGAGGTGGCTCTGGGAGCAGTAGCCACATGTAGAACAGCTAGCACTCAGTACTACTATATTTTTGCTACACCATAGGGGCCCGCAGTCCCTGCCTGCAAAGGGCATTTGCTTTTGTCCTGACAGAGTCAGTGTCAGGTTCCCACATCAGTGCTAGTTGGTCCTGGGAGTGATAGCCTGCAAGCAAGTGTATGTGCTGGAGGTGAAAGAGAAAAGATTGTATATACCGAAATGTATATAGTTCAGTCCCTGTGTATATTTCTTCAGTCAAGTTGGCATCTTATATGTACCCCATCCCCATCCAAGTTTAATTCCCCTGATAAAAAAAAAACAAAGTGCTAGGACTTCTTTGTGACTCGGTGTGTTTGGAAATTCATGTGGCTGACTGTGCAGGGTGGGAGACAAATCACAATCCCCAGTGGCCTCTATGGGAGTAGCGCTATACTAGAGTGACCAGATTTTAAAAATGAAATTCGTGGCAACCCTACTTGTAGGCAGGTTGCCTATAGTTTATTATTTAAACAGTGGCTGACCCAGGCTGAGGAAGGGGTTAATGCTGTACACTGCAATTCCCAGACTTTTTGGACCCTGCCTATCCACCCTGTTATATGGAAGGGGAAGACCGGGTTCAAAGTTCGTTTGACCCGCTCAAGAAGAATTTTCATGTCTGCTGGAGAGTCCAGGGTAGGACTGCTGCACCTTGCAGTCTGTTGGAAGGCATCGGGAGTCCGGAGATTTGCCATTCCCTGGAGAACACCAAGCATGGACTACTAACTTATGGAGGTATGCCTGGGCAGAGTAATGGAAATAGTTAGGGACCCTGTATTGTTAATGTTCACGTTGAACTGTAACGCCAAGATGTTTAAGCAAAAGTTGAATCAACTGTTCTAAGCCTGGTCTGAAGCCATTTAAAGGGGTGTATGAAAGTTCCTGGCGCATGAAAAACAGGAGTCAGTAAAGCACATGTGGGGTGTATAAAGTATAAAGACTGCCTGCAGTGTATATAGCTGCGGCCACTGTCAGCTTGTCGTTATTTTAAAAAGGCTGAGCAGCCAATGCTATTTGCATGTATCTAAACAGCCACGTGAATGGGGTTGCCACCTCATCCCTTTAAACCTGAACACATATGAATTACACAGGTTCTGAGGCTAATTTAGTGCAGATAAGGCACCAAGTGAATTTAATTACCACCTTAATGTAGGGTGACCAGACATCCCCAGTTTCAGGGGACAGTCCCCGGATTGAGGACACTATCCCCGCACCAAGTCTGTCCCAGGTTTTGTCCCCAGATTGGATTTGAATCAATTTCAGGCAATTTTATAGACAGTCAGTGCAGAATTTAAAAAAAAATTCTGAATTTCACACACCGGCTCCACTACTCCTACTAGCTAAGGGGGTGTATTTTTTCCATTATCTGTGCCCTTTTCTGATGATCGTGTGCTGGTCATAGCAGAGGGACTATTTCTTCCGTTTTGGGCATATGCCCATTCCGCTCCCGCTTGCATGTTCTTCTGCCTTGGCTCAAGTCCGGCCAGCCGCCTGCCTCTCTCCTTGCCTTCCCCGGCAGAGTGATTTTCCTCCACTCAGCTCCACTCCCCACCCAGTAGTAGCTGGGGCCCGGAGAGTGAGACTTGAGAGGCTGTAAGGTGGCTCAGACGGGCGGCGGTGACAGGCAGAGAGAGGCAGCTGAGCTCAACTGACAGTGTCCAGCAGCAGGAAAAGAGGGGAAGTGGGTACGATCATGGGGCTGCCCATGCCTTCAAGGCTTCAACACCGGTGTGCTTGGAGGGTGTTCTTGAATAGACTACATTGCACTGTGTCTGTCTCTCTGATATAATGGATGGTATCATAACTCACAGGCAGCAGGCACTCTATCATGGCTCTGGCTGGCAGTGCTCTGTCATAGTGTGTCACATAACATGGCAACTGGGTTCATAAGTATCAGCACCCAGCAGCCATGTCATGTGACACACTGTGACAGCCAGCCAGAGCCATGATAGAGTGCCTGCTGCTTGTGTCTTATCATAATGCTGATGATCTTAACCAGTTGCCGACCGCCCCATAGCAGAGTTACTGCTACAGGATGGTTGCTCTGCGCAGGATCATGTATATATTCGTGATCCTGCATTTCTGGGTATCAGAGCCGATCAGTGGTTCTGGCGGACTCGATGTCTGCTGGTACCTGCCGATCGTTCTGTACACAAGCAGATCACCATTTTGTCAATATGGAAGACGTTGATCCTGTGTTCCTGAAAAGCAGGGACAGGGATCTATGCCTTCCCTTAGTAAAAGCACCTCCCACACAGTGAGAAAACACTGGTTAGGAACACATTTAACCCTTTGATCGCCCCTGATGATAACCCCTTCCCATCCAGTGTCACTAGTACAGTGACAGTGCATATTTTTCAAACTGATCACTGTATTAGTGTCACTGGTTCTCACAAAGTGTCAAAAGTGTCACTTGGTGTCCAATATCGCAGTCCTGCCATAAGTCGTTGATTGCCACAATTACTAGTAAAAAAAAATATGTCCCTGGATTTCATTTTAAAAATCTGGTCAGCTTACCTTAATGAGCCAGAGAACCTGTGTAATTAATATGTGTTAGGTTTTAAATGGATGAGGTGGCAACCCTACATGTGAAGGAGGCTTTAATCTGAAAGTGTTATAAAAAGCTGTGAGTGCATTGCCTGCCACAATATAATGGTCTTTGCAATGATCAGGTAAGGTTGCATAATAAGGATGGCTTGTATATTATCAAATTTTAGGCCCTGTTCACACATACTGCAGTAGTATCCTCATGCTTTATGCTTTCTGTACTGGGCCACATTCATAAAACCTGGAGGAAGGAAAAACTGTTGTTCTTGCCTATGGCAACTAATCAGATTGACTTTTGAAGAAAACAGACTAATTGATTACTATGGGCAACACAAAGAGCTTTCCCTTTTTTCAGTCTTTGAGAATTTGGTGCAATTTATTTTAATTCAAAAGACTTTTACTTGCCACCGAACCCCCCCCAGAACAAAAAATGATCTACGGCCCTGTAGCCATGTGCATGCACTTGCATCTGACCCATGTTGCCGTTGAGATACCAGACCATTCACCAAACTTTTTAGACACTTTGTATGTAATTAACAGAAGGCATGAATACACGGCTGGGGATAAAAGACAAAAATAACTGGTCAAATAAATTATCAAGAAACATTAGGAAACCAGTGACCAGGTTTTATCACAATAACAATGTAATTTGCACTGATTACACTGCAGTTTTTCTAAAGCTAGTTCCATCTAGTACAGGGGTGCCCAACCTTTTGACCTTCCTAGGCCACATTGGAAGAAGAGGAATTGTTTTGGGCCATACATAAAAACATCCACTAACAATAAGGCCCTATTCACATTTCACAATTTTGAATCATGGGCAGAATTGTCGCCATTTTGCCCACGATTCCAAATTGCACTGCAATTGAGAGAGCCATTCATTCCTAATAGCACAAAAAACATGGTGCAGTTTTGTTGTGATTGATGCACGCCAATTGCGGCAAAACACATCACGAGAAGCTGTTGCCCAAAAGAAGCTCTTGCTGCTTTTTGGGCAAGCTCTGAGCAATGCATTTTGCCTCGATTGCCACGTAATTCTGTCGAACAACAACTGCGGCAAAATCACACCATGTTTGAGGTGCCTTCTAGAATGAATGCTACCCAAATATGAGTGATCCGTTTTTCCCACAATTGCAGTGTGATTTGGAATTGCGACAATTCTGCCCACGATTCAAAATCAAAATATGTGAATGGGGCTTAAGGGTAGCTGATGAGCAGAATTTCAACTATGTGCTGTGTGTTCAGGCTGTGTGTATGCAGTGCAGGGATGTGAGATGGCTATACACAGGGATAAGTGGGGGGTTGAGGGCAAGGGACTTTAGGGGGGCTCAACTGAAATTTGCAAGGGTGCAGCCCACCCCAGCAGTCCCCCTAGATCTGGCTATGTGGCACTTAATTAGCTGGTGCTAGCTAGCAGGAGTCCTTTCATGTGGCACTGGTGAAAACTGCATTCCCGGTATCCCTTTAGACATTTGCCATGGCCTTGGGTGCTATGCCAAACATGGCATCCCCGGCATCCCTTCAGTTATGAGTATTCATAGACGCAAGTTTACAATTTTGTGAGGGGTGGCAGGTTGGACACCCCTGGTGTGAACAAAAGAGTAAGGGCTCTTTCACACATGCAGACTGTTAAGGTCAGTTTTTCAGGTGGACACTAGATGGACGCTCCATGCACCTCTATGGAGCGACAGATGTCAGCAGTGACATGTCTGCTGACATCCCATCCGATCCGCTCCACTAAATCCAGAGGGATGGAAACCCTCTTTTCCATCCATCAGGCGGATCGGATCGGATGAAAACAGACAGACGGATTCATTCTCATCTGATCCCCCATAGAGGAAAGCGGGGCTCTGACAGGTCCGTCTCTGCACAGTGAGCAAAGACGGACTTGTCATCCGCCGGCTCAGCGGCGGGGATTAACGGATCTATCCCTGTTGAGCAAGCAAAGTCCATGAAAATGGACATAACTGTGTGAAAGAGCCCTAACAGTGAGATTTTACCTCACAACTCAGAAACTGTTAGATTACTTTGAACTTGCCCATTGTCTTCTACCTGGGGTATTCAGTTTGGTTATTTACCCTATCTGTGTGATGAAGAGAGCACTAACAAAGTGAAATATTATCAAATGTGTAAGCAGGTGCTTGTAGGGTGCTACTGAATGCATTCCAACTGTTGTATTCATTGCAATGTGTAGCTATGCAGTTAGTTCAGGCTGCCTGGAATAGGAAGGGGTTAACTGTGTCTAGACTCTTCTCCCGCGCTTTCTGAGTCCTGCCCCCTGCTGTAAGCCACATAAATACAGGGGAGGGCTCAGAGCTCTCTCTCTCTCTTTCTCTCTCTCTCTCTCTCTATTCCACATGGGATTTACAGAGGAAGATCTGCAGCAACATGCAGTCCTACTGGAGCATATGACCCTCCTGCTGGGATTCTCTCTTGACTAGGAACCTACCGTTACTGCACTGGTGGTCTGAAGTCATTCTAAAGGGGTGCATGATGGTTCCTGGTGTATTCAAAGAACTAGGATCAGTAAAGCACATATGGGTATGGAGTAAAGCCACTACTACAAGACAAGACAAACGGGGGGAGTAATGCAATTGCTATAGGTAACCAAGAACTAGTGCAAGTCATCTTGCAGCTGGTCAAAAAGGATAGTACGTGGATTGACAGATCTCCTGGTAGCAAGGAGGTTGGTGTTCTGGCTTTCTGCCCAGAGGACAGTTTCCTAAGCACCTGGACCGAACCTGTGTTACAGAGACCCCTAGTCTGGCCGCATGAGTGAAGGAGTGAACAGGTGCGCACATGAGGTTCTCACTGGGTGCTGCGGGACCCCGTTCTCCGTTCTGTCACTGGGAGCTGGGAGCTGGACTTGTGGAGAGGGCACAAGCTCAGCAGTGTCCCTTCTAAATGCAACAAACATCATTTTACAGGGTGTACTGACATGGGACAGCATGTGTCAGAGGAACTCTGTACTTTTCTTACTGCACACAGTGGCACAGCTCATCTTTAAGTTGGGGGAACTGCCCTAATGTTTGATTCTCACAGGGCAACAGTCTCCGTCTGGCCCCGGGCATTGATGAGCGCGCGCACATCGAAAGGTACCCCCATGTGCAGGACGAGTGGCCCTGTCAGAGCCTGAAGTACAATTTAAAATCTGTCAGTTTTACAAGCAAAGGATTCGTAACAATGCATACCTAGTCTTAAGATTTACATAGCCGTGGTAGGCAACAGGTCCTAAATCACAAGAAACAGCCAATAAACTGCCCCTGTACCTCAAAATCTATTAAAGTCAAAACACAAAAGTGGTCACATGAACAAGAGAAGAAGGCCTCCATATCATATTTCATGACCTCTTTTGCATTTTGACCTTCATACCTTTTTAAAGTACATGGGGTGTGTGCTGCCTGTTTCTTGCAATTGACCTATTTGTTCCTTCTCCCTGCTTTCCATAGAGAAGGAACACACAAATCACCCCCCTGTACGGAGCCCTGTGTGTTTGTCAACACAGGGCTCTGAGCTGTGATTGGACAAAGTTTTCATCAAAGAGAGCACGATTTGGCGTAAAATCCTACATGCTATATGAATCATCAACTGGCTACATCTGGAATTTAGTCATATACACTAGAAAAGGAACAAAATTCAATCCAAAATACAGCAACTATGGAATGGCAACATCTGCCGTTCTTTCACTCATTGAGCCATTGCTAAATCAGGGCTATTGCATAACAACCGACAACTTTTATATGTCTCCTGAACTTTATGAGTTTCTTCTGCAAAACAAAACAGATGCCTATGGAACCTTTAGGCCTAACCGGTGCAATATGCAGCCAATGTTTGGCAATAAGAAGCTGACGACTGGAGAAATGGGTGCCTGGCAAAAAGGCAAAATGATGGCACTGCGATGGCGTGACAAAAAAGATGTGTGCCTAATGAGTACAGTTCATAATATCTCCACTGTTATGGTACGCACAAAAGGTGGGAAAGAAATCATGAAGCCACAAGTAGTAATAGACTACAATAACACCATGGGAGGTGTCAACAGAGCCGACCAAGCAATGACATTCTACCCAGCAATGAGGAAACAGCAAAAGAAGTACTACAAGAAGATCTTCAGGCATCTTCTTGAGCAATGCCTACATTCTGCTCAAAAAAAAGAGTCACAAGCCTGTAATTCAGTCTGACTTCATTTGGAAAATTGCGAAAAAGTATCTTTGTGATCCACCAAACACCATCAATGGCTGTGAATAAAGCTGGACATCAGGCTGTTGGCGTTGTCAACCTGGAACGCCTGACTGGTCGTCACTTCATGAACTACATCCCACCAACCAAGAAAAAGTCGGCATCTACAAGGATGTGTGTGGTTTGTTGCTGGAAGCTAGATGACAGTGGAAAGAAAATCAGAACGGAAACCAGGTTCCATTGTCCTGATTGTGATGTTAGACTTTAAGCTGTCCCATTTTTCAAAATGTATCATACCCGGGATGTTTACTAAACCAATATGTAGTGTCTAGTATTACAGTGTCTAGTAATATTGCATCCTTGTTTGGACAAATTTCAGTGTTTTTGATTTGATTACATTATATAATAAAATGTATTATTATTATTTTTTATAATTATTTATAGTTATTTATATTATAATTTATGATTTCGTGTTTAAAACTTTATCATACCCAGGACATGGGATGGAGGAGGAGAGCAAAGAGGATTCCTGGCCAAGGCGCTGCTGCACCTTCACTGTTCAGTCATGGGTTGGGGGGCAGCAAGGTCTTTTTTGTATAACTGCAATAGGGGTTAGCCAATTAATCAGATAGGCTCTGCTTTCTAGAAAACCATCCAATCCATCCAGCACTATACCCATACTCCCTATGCATGGGTGCTTGGCTTGCAATGGCACCGTAAAATCTCTCTTTTTTTTCTCTTGTTTAAAAATAACACACAATGCCATACTTACCCAGTGGTACCTTACAGTGGTTTTGCACAGAGCAGCCCAATTCCTCCTCTTCTCGGGTCCCTTGCCGGCGTTCCTGGCCCCTCCCTTCTGCCGAGTGCATCCAATGCAGGTAGCTTGCAATGGGGGCACCCAATTCAGACACGGAGCCATGGCTCGGCCCCGACCCCTCTCTCTCCTCATTGGCTCACTGACTTTGATTGACAGCAGCGAAATCCCATGGCTCTCGCTGTGTGTCTCAGCCAATCAGGAGGGAGAGTTCCGGACAGCCGAGTCTCTCGTGCAACATCGCTGGATCGAGATGGGGCTCAGGTAAGTATTAGGGGGACTGAGGGGGGCTGCTGCACACTGAAGGTTTTTTATCTTAATGCATAGGATGCATTAAGATAACAAACCTTCTGCCTTTAGAACCACTTAAAAAAACTTGTTAGGCATACACTTAATCCTTTAATTACTCTGAATGTTAGGCCCCTTTCACACGGACGGCTGTTCTGCCATTGCTAAATGCAAGCCAGATACCAGACTCCAAAGCATGATTACTTGCATTTGTACATTCCGATTAGCCTCGATTACGTACGTTTACATGCGGCTGCGTTTAGCTGCGATGGAAAAGTCCTGTATTCCCATAGCAACCCTTTTATTGTTTTTTTGTACTTTGCCTACCCATGATGCATCATTCCACTGTATTTTTGTCCACCCGCTTCCTGTGTCTTTGTTCAGTGCCTGTTCCTTTGTTCAGTGAGAGGACTTTGACCAAGTGTGATCACTGAATATGGATGGTTATTCCAGAAATATGTTTGCAATGCTGACTTTACTGCTTATGAGGATGAAAAGAAGGAGACAGAGGGTTCCAATACAGCGGAGACGTCTTCTGTACTGGGTGCATCCTTTGACCTCCCAGCGTCCATCTATTGGCTACTTTGCTCTCATGTTTGGGAAAATTCGGTCTCACCAAGACAAGTTCTACAATTTTACTAGGATGTCGGCAACCTTTGATCAGTTGTTAGACCTTGTAAGAGGACATCTGAGTCGGAGCCATACCAACATGAGACGAAGCATTAGTGCGGAAGAACGACTGTTGTTGACTTTAAGGTAGGTTTTCCGGATGTTGAACAGATGCTCATGTGCATGTATCTTTTATATATATATATATATCTATATATATCTATATATATATATGTGTATACACAGATAGATTTGTTTTTAGATATAGTATATGGGCCCTTTCATACCAACTTGTATGCCATGAGTGCTGCATCCCCTACCTGCTATATCTGGGCATGTCATAAGTACAAGGAGGACATTAGTAGGGTGTTGCTTACTTTTTCTGTCCCAATAAAGTACTGGTATGGTCATTGTAAATTTTCTTTATTAATAATTACTAAATAGTAATAAAGTTTTTCTTTATTTATAATTTTTCACTAATTTGTATTCCAGATACCTTGCCTCTGGTGCCAGTTTCACCTCCCTTCACCATCAATTTTTAATGGGGATCTCAACTGTGTCAATAATTGTGCATGACTCTTGTCTCGTCCTGTGGGAAGAACTGAAAAACATAGTAATGCCAGAACCAACAGCCAGTGTTTGGGACGAAATAGCCAAAGAATTCTGGGAGAAAAGGGTCTTAAGAAACCGATAAAGCAGGGTTTGTGACCGACAACCAAGACCGTAATGATACAAAAAGTCAAGAAGGGTGTCCTGCTCTGTTCTCAGTACGTGTTAATAACTGTGTCAACTCTAGGGGTAATTTTTAACTACCACTTCCCTCCACTTTGACCGTGGTCTCCGTTCCATAGACCTTATGTTTAATCACTTTT